>JALJCO010003415.1:0-12312 GCA_023101725.1 Atherinomorus stipes
ATGGAAATTTTATAATCACACTGCTATTAGTATGAGCACACTGAGTTTATGTTCCTGAGCACATACATTCGTGTATTTTTAACTTTTAATTGCAGCACATACCTTCATTGTCGTTTCTGCACCCATATGAAATATGAGTATAATGTTCTCTTTTCAGGGTTCAGCTAATGATAAGATTGCAGGTGTTCTCCTTCTGAACTGGCCTTGAATGTCTGAAGTTATGATATGTGTTTGCTAGTTAGATGTGTGAGGCGCATAGCACATACAGCTTCAGATAAGGATGTCTGATTCATGTCAATGTCAACTGTGACAGCAACAGTTCCCTGTTTCCAGCCTTTCTCTCTGCCACTGGATAAAAAGACATGTTCTTTCAGTATTTCTTCAGAGGGTGCTCACAATCTGATTGCGTGCATCATCTCCAACCTGGTTGTAAAATAAACTTTATATTCTGCAAAGATCACCTCATCTGGGTCTTTATTAGAATTTCCACCACAATTTTGGCGTCTACGAACAGGATTTCACGACGGGCGTCGAGGACGCGGGACCTGGGAATCTGTCGACAACTCACTTCATCACACGCGCTTAGTGTGGAAGCCTGGCCTCCTTCGTCCACGGCGTGCGCGCTGAAATCTTGGGACCTGGCTGGGAGCTTTTCCCTGCCATTACACCCGGTGAGAGATCTTGCTTCCAAAATTTGCAAATTGATTTACTGGTTCATTAATATATTTTCTTTTTTCCCCCCTTACTCTTCTTTAAGGAAACTGGACATTTTCTTTAATTTAAATACCCCTTATGGGAGTACTTAGGGGTGGTGACTCGAGGCTTTAGGGTGAGTTTTCTTAGGCTTAGTTAACACCCGCTGTCAATAAAATAAAAGTCTTAACAGTGACGGTATTTTAGCACTTTTCACCAGAAGGCAGAAAGGCCAGTTAGAAGACGTTCTAACTGTAAAATGGGATCCGGATCCACAAAGCTTGCCTCACCACTCCCTGACTCTCCCATTTGTCGGGACATGATTAGAAAATATGGGTTTGACAGTGTTCAATTCCTTAAAGAATGGTCTCGGAAATATGACTTTCCTGAAGGAGGAAGTCTGAGTCCAAACCAGCTTGATAAGCTGGAGAAACAGATGCATGAGAAGCATAAGAAAAAAAGACAGAAGAAAGGAGTTAAAGACAGAGAGCTAGCTGATTTAAAGAAAAGAGAGGCTGCTTTACAAGCTTGGAAATCTGAATGTGACAGCAGACAGAGGAAAGCTAATTTTACTCAGCTTAGTGGGAATGCAGATTTTAGTGGAGAGGTTGCAGGTCGCACAGACAACATGTCTGTGAGGCCCAATGCTTCTGCTCCTGCACCCCCTCCTTATAGATGTACTGATAACACATATAGTAAGTCGCGTGAAACTTCACCCCACTCTCCATATTCTGGTGTTATTCAGGATCTGGCTGCTGTGAAGATCTGCGAGGACCTGGACTCTTTCCCACATCTTCCCCCCTCATCACGCCGGCTGCCATCCCAGGGGGACCCAGCTAGAGCGGCACCAACTGACCCAGACTCTTCCCACCTGCCTGGTTCTGGGGTGATTATCAGCCAGCCTACTCCTGTGTCATCACCGTCCAGGCCTGATTCTTCTACTGCAGCGCAGCGATCTCCAGCTCTGCTTATCCAGTCAGCAGATTCATCCAGCCATGGGGCTGCAGCTGCAGCGTCAGGAATTTCCCAGGCCTCAGATGCTGCATGGAACTGGTTTCCACAAGACTCCCCGGTTGCCAGTCACACCAGGTCTCACACCCAGCAATCTCCAGGCTCGAGCAACCCCTCCAACCCCTTTCTGTCTGACGGAAATTTCCCAATGGTGGAAGTTTCTGGCCCAGCGGGCACAATTCTTGTTTTCCGCCCCTGGTCCATCACGGAAGTCATGCAGCATGCTGAAATGCTTCCAGATCCCGTGTTAGACGGAGAAAAGTTTGGGACTGAGCTTTTGTCATTTTGCCAGGAATTTCGCCCCACAGGCATAGAGCTCAGAAAGATTTTGGCTAAGAAATTCAAGGCTTGCGATCTGGCTGAAATCAAAGACTCTCTACCTCCTGATTCCAACAGGCTGAAAAATCCTGATTATGATCACCAAGATAATGCCACTTATCGGGACAACCTCAACACGCTCATCACACAAATTAACAGAAAGTTTCCACGCCGCCTGGACCCCGGTGCCCTGCAAAACCTAACGCAGGGACCGAATGAGGCAGTGGAAGATTTCTTTCACAGAGCTGAGTTGATTTTTACCCAGAACTCTGGACTGGAACGACCACGTGATCTGGGCGATACAGCAGGAAGCTGGGAGAGCCTTTTTTGTGCAGCTCTCCTGGAACGCATGTTGCCAGAAATTGTGACTGAGGTGAGACGGGCTTATGTGGGCATGAAGACCAACACACGACTCACAGACCTTCGTCGTTACGCCTGCCACGCCCAACAGCTGTTATCAGATCGCAAAGCCAAGAAAACTGCACGAGAGGAGGCTACGTTACAGAAGGCCTCTCTCACCATGCTCAAGTCAGTGACTGGAACTTTCCCTCCTCCTCCCCGAGGCAGAGGGAGGGGGAGAAGCCGCGCTCGGGGGAGATTTGCACAACCAGGAGACAGGAACCGCTGTTATATTTGCGGCTCGACTGAACACTTTCGCCGCGACTGTCCACGAAACCCTGACAGAGCACCGGCTCCAGCCCAGGCTGACTGATGGGGAGTTGAGGTGGAGGGAGTCCTGGATCCCGGATCTTCAGGAATCTTTCCTGCAGCAGATGAGGGGCGTGAGATTCCACCTGACACACACACACTGCTACACTCTGAAAGAATTTTAGTGGCGCCTGCTTCTACTGATACACATTTTCTGCTTACAGAGGCCATCACACACTTAGAACACAAAACAACACCACAGACTGGCAGTTATGTTCATCTGACTGCTGAGGCTTACAAAAATCTTCCAATGATGTCACTCCAGGTTAAAGGTCAATGGATCCCCTTTTTAGTGGATTCTGGGGCAGCAAATTCTGTTTTAATGTCTTCGACTTTTAATCCTCCTCTGAAGCATGGAGGACGTTCACTCCTTTCTGTGTCAGCTTCGGGACATACTCAGAGAGAATATTTTACAAAACCTTTGACATGCCTCACTGAATGTGGGGCTACTTTCAAACACAGCTTCCTCTTGTCTCACCTCTGCCCTCTAAATTTGTTGGGAAGAGACCTGATTTTGGCTCTAAACATTACTTTAACATCAACGCCAAATGGTCTGGAGGTCAAAATGCCATCACGAGAGGAAGCTCATGACTTTTGCTTTGTTAATTTTGAATCTACCACGCCTGTGTATGTCTACGAATGGCATCTGGGCGGAGGTGCCATCCCGGATCAGCTCTGCTCTGAGGCCCGTGCTCGTGTGTCTCCTGCAGCAGAGTTGATGTCTAGAGAAGGCTTCCATTGTACAGCGCACTACTCTGAGTCTGGTCCGGATCCTGATTTTGAGACACTGTGGTACAGAGTCAGAAATGATAAACTTACCACCACATCATTATACTGGACTGACCTGTTTTGTGTGTTGGGTGTGACTTTGACTTCTGATCAGACTAGAGTTTTTCGTATGCATACACCACCTCACATTTCTCTTTCCAAACCTCATGATGCACAATGGGAACAAACTGGCCAGTTTTTGAGTAATTGTCAGGCAACCTCAGATTGGCAAACCACTGAGGACACAGCTGTGATGTTTTCACCCAGCCTGCATGCATACAGAACTGCTTTTCAGTCTATTCTGCACAGCACACGAACATTGCACATGACGTCACCCTGCTTGCTCTGTGCTTCTGTGGAGAGGAGAGGAGACAGCTCACCCTCCCCTCTTCCCTCAGAAGTCATGGAGAAAATTCCTCCTGATTTATGGGCAAAGGATAAGTTTGATGTGGGTCTGGTTAAAGATTGTGAGCCTGTTGTTATCACACCTAAATCTACTTACAGACCCTGTCAAAAACAGTATCCACTCAAACCTGAAGCTTTGGCTGGTATTCGTCCTGTTTTTCAGACCTACTTAGACCGAGGTATCTTGGCACCTTGCCCTGATTCACCGGTCCGCACACCTCTTTTTCCTGTGAAAAAGATTCGTGGTCCTGGTGTGCCTGATGAATGGCGTTTTGTGCAGGATTTGAAGGCCGTAAATCGTGCAGTTGTCCCGCGTGCTCCAGTCGTTCCCAATCCTGCCACGATTTTGGGTCAAATTCCCCAAAGTGCTCGATTCTTTAGCTGTGTGGACCTGTCAAATGCGTTTCTGTCAGTTCCAGTAGCTAAGGATTCACAATTTTGGTTCGCTTTTGAATTTGATGGCAAACTTTACACCTCCACAAGGTTGGTTCAAGGTTTCACTGACAGTCCATCTCTGTTTAATGGGATTCTCAGAGACTCCTTGTCTGATCTCATTCTGCCAGAAAAGGTGGCATTGTTGCAGTATGTTGATGATTTGTTGATCTGTGCCCCTTCAGAAGCTGTGTGTGCAGATGCAACACTTAAATTGCTTCTTCATCTCCATGCTAAAGGCTACAAAGCTAGTTTGTCTAAGTTACAGTATGTTAAACCTACTGTCACTTTTCTGGGTCATGTGATCTCTGCTCAGTCTCATTCCCTCTCTACATCTCGAGTTGCAGCCATTCAGAATATCCCTAAGCCAATCACAAAAAAACAATTAATGTCATTTTTAGGAATGACGTCATATTGTCGTGCTTTCATCCCTAATTATTCTGAAATTGAGTCTCCCCTTTCTTCTTTGATTCATGGTAAGAATCTGGCTGCTTCTGATCACATTTCCTGGACTCCTGAAGCAGAGTCTGCTTTTGTGGCTTTAAAGCGCTCCCTGCAGTCAGCCCCTGCCCTGGCGCTTCCTGATGCTTCACGCCCTTTTGTTCAGATGGTTGCTGAAAAATCTGGTTTTATGACTTCTGTTTTGCTACAGTCACATGGTGACAAGCTGCGCCCAGTCGCATATTTCTCATCCAAGTTGGATGCTGTGGCACAGGGCCAACCGAGTTGCCTTAGAGCTGTGGCAGCAGCAGAGAAAGCTGTTCTAGCTTCACGAGACATTGTGGGGTATTCTCATGTCACCCTGTTTGTCCCTCATAATGTAGCAATGATTTTGCTGGAGCAGAAGACATCACACCTTTCTGCTGCACGTTGGTTGAGGTATTCCACTATTCTCTTGGAATTACCCAACATTGAAATTCGTCGTTGTGGCCAACTCAATCCTGCCACACTTTTGCCTACTGAACTTGACGGAGAGACACATCATGACTGCATTGAGGTTATTGATCAAGTGTGTTCGCCCCGCCCTGACCTTTCTGACATCCCTTTACAGAATGCAGACATGGAACTGTTTGTGGACGGTTCATCCTCACGGAGTGAAACTGGAGTTAACCGTGTGGGTTATGCTGTTTGCTCTCATTCAGCTGTCCTTTCTTCTGGCTCCCTTCCAAGTCATCTCTCTGCTCAGGCAGCTGAATTGGTTGCTCTTGCTACTGCGTGCAGATTGGCAGCTGACAAAACGGTTAACATTTACACAGACAGTCGTTATGCTTTTGGTGTTGTGCATGATTTTGGTGAATTGTGGAAAAATCGTAATTTCCTAAAATCAGATGGGAAGCCGATTCTGAATTCCAAATATGTGGCAGACCTGTTAGAAGCTGTCTTGTTGCCTAAAACGGTGGCTGTCATTAAGTGCTCAGCACACACAAAAGGGAGGGATCCCATTACTCTTGGAAATTCTTTTGCTGATAAGTCTGCGAAACAAGCTTCTCTGCAGCCCCCCTCCCCTTGCCTTCTCTCTGATACAAACATACCAGAGTCACCAGCTGAGATGGACTTGGCCGTGGTCCAAACTTTTTCTACACAGGCAGACAGACACAGCTGGAAGCGAGCAGGATGCTCTGTGAATGACAGGGGAATGTGGTCGTCTCCAGACTCCCTCCCATGTTTACCCTCACACTTTTTTCCCTGGATGTGCAGGTGGTCACATGGTAAAGACCATGCATCAAAAGGAGCCATGGTAGCCTTAGTGACGTCACTGTGGTTCACTAAAGGTTTTTCTGTTGCTGCAGAGAAGTTTTGTAACTCTTGTCTTGTGTGTGCTAATCACAACATCTCACGTGCTGTTTCTGTTGGAAGAGCAGCTCACCCTCAGCCTACCCTCCCCTTCGAATTCCTCATGATGGATTTCATCGAACTGACTCCTTCAGAGGGAAAGAAATACTGTCTAGTGATAGTGGATCTTTTCTCAAAGTGGCCAGAAGCTTTTCCGGTGAGGAGGGCTGATGGGGGGGCAGTTGCCAAAGTTTTGGTCAGTGACATTTTCCCCCGTTGGGGTCTGCCAACTAGGATTTATTCTGATAATGGCACACATTTTGTCAATCAGGCCCTGACTGAGATCAGTTCAAAGCTTGGTTTTCAACTTAAAACACACTGTGCTTATCATCCTCAGTCTGGAGGCGCTGTTGAGCGGGAAAACTCCACACTGAAAAATAAGCTGGCCAAGATATGTCAGGAAACGGGGTTGTCATGGACACACGCACTTCCTCTTGCTCTCATGTATCTCCGCATGCGAAAAAGGGCCAGAGCTAACTTGAGCCCGTTTGAGATCCTTTTCGGACGTCCACCCTCTCTGGGTGGGGAGCCTCGTCCGGGACATTCTCTTTCTCCTGATTGTTGTGCTAGTGACATGGTGGCATATTGTCATAATCTCTCTCGTTTTCTTTCACAGACACACGCGTCAGTGAAGGCTGCCCTTCCATTACCAGCTTCAGGACCGCTGCATCCCATCAAACCAGGTCAATGGGTTCTGGTGAAGGATTTCCGCAGGAAGTCGTGGAAAGCGAAGCGCTGGCTGGGACCGTTCCAAGTCCTGTTGGTCACTCACACCTCCATCAAAATCTCGGAGAGGGCGACTTGGATCCACGCCAGCCACTGCAAGATCTTCAAGGGGACGCCTCCGGAGCTGGGCCCTCCAGCCCAGCCGCCTCCGACTTAGGCTGCCACTCCCTGCCTGGCTGGCCTGATACCACCCTGGCTACCATCCTGCGTTCTACTCTGCTGAGACGCTACAAGCCCCGCCGCGACGTCACCTGCTTCCTGGGGTTCATGGCCTTTGGTCTGACGGTCCTCATCTTCCTCTCTCCTATGACCCCCGCGGTTCTTACTCTGTTTTTGACCTCAAACTTGATTCTCTCGAGGTCTCCACTGTGTGAAGTGTGATGGGGGTGATGTTCAACCCTCTCTTGAGGGCATGTTTCCTCCTGATGTTATCCACATTTGATCTCTAGATTTTGAGTTTGTGGTCTGCATTTATTCTGCATTTATTCTGAGTTACCCTTTTTGTTAAAATTTCTATATTGAGTGATTAACATGTAATCAAAAGGGAGGAGTGTAATGGAAATTTTATAATCACACTGCTATTAGTATGAGCACACTGAGTTTATGTTCCTGAGCACATACATTCGTGTATTTTTAACTTTTAATTGCAGCACATACCTTCATTGTCGTTTCTGCACCCATATGAAATATGAGTATAATGTTCTCTTTTCAGGGTTCAGCTAATGATAAGATTGCAGGTGTTCTCCTTCTGAACTGGCCTTGAATGTCTGAAGTTATGATATGTGTTTGCTAGTTAGATGTGTGAGGCGCATAGCACATACAGCTTCAGATAAGGATGTCTGATTCATGTCAATGTCAACTGTGACAGCAACAGTTCCCTGTTTCCAGCCTTTCTCTCTGCCACTGGATAAAAAGACATGTTCTTTCAGTATTTCTTCAGAGGGTGCTCACAATCTGATTGCGTGCATCATCTCCAACCTGGTTGTAAAATAAACTTTATATTCTGCAAAGATCACCTCATCTGGGTCTTTATTAGAATTTCCACCACAATGACAGCAGAGTCCCAGAGGGGAAACAGGCTTCGCCCCTCGGGAAACACCTACAGACCTAAGTCAAAGTCCTGTCAGTCCAGTAAGAAACAATCTTACTCACAAGCTGAACGTTACGGTTAAAGAGCCTTAATCTCAGAGTTAAAGTCTCAGCTAAGCAACCACAGTCTGTACCTGAATGAAAATTAAACAATTCCTTCTTCAGGTCTGAACCCAACTTTAAGCTTTCACAGCGAAGTTTACCATCCAGACTTCTCCCACAGCTGACTTCACACACCTGATTTCAACAAGTGGGGGAACAATGAGCTAAAATTTACTGTATGTAACAGCAGAAGTTCGATTTCACATTGAATGTGCTCACATCCAGTTGCAAATTTAAGCTCCATTTACACATGGACCCATGCATGACCTATTAGAGGATATTAATCGTTATTATACTGTAGCGTAGTTAGAAATGAACACTTCTTTTCCTTTCCTCTTTCTATGCTATGTTTTAATTCTTAATCACTTGAAGCAGTATTTTGACTTTTCTTTGTAGATTAAAACCTTTTAAAGTTTTTATAGTACACATTTGTTTATCATTATTTTGATAATTCAGACTTTAACCCTTAGTCCTGAATAGATGTTTAACTCTTAAGTTACTTTAGGTGTACGAATAGTGCATGCATATCCTTTTGTCGACTTTTATTTAGTTTTCTTATGATTTAGTGAATCCATTTCTTGATGACATCAGTCATATGGAAAAAGCAAATTGAACCTGCAAGAATCATCGCTGTTCCCTTTGGACCACTTCATCTGTGATTACGATCTCCTTCTTAACTGAACATCGTAATCAAGTGGGGGAATATGTAGTGATCTCAAGCCCAAAGGTCTCAGCAAAAGGATACACACATCTAACCAAATATACTTTGGGACACATACTGATTGATAAAGGCCACGTTTGGATGTTAAACAGACGTCCCAAGGAGGAATTTTGCTCAGAGAAGGACCTTCTCTGAGTAATCACTAATTTACGGTCCTGAGAGCAACTCAGGAGAGGACCTGCATTTTGGTAAAACAAACAGTCCAATCGGTGAACTTTGAACCCATCCTCCAAACTTGGAGATACTCCTTCACAGTATTTACGACCTGCTATAAATTGGTTCCGTATAGCCAATTTTGTAATGTGTTCTCAACATCCAAGAACTGTTTTATATTATCAGGAAAGTAAGCTCATGTTAATCTCATGATGAAGACTTTTCTTTTGATATGCAACATGACATACTTTGGTGATTAGAAACTAGATGTTTCTTCCCCAAATTCACATCACATGCATTCCAGGATTTGCTGCATAAAGGTGAAGAAAGAGACACTTTACCCAACTGCTGAAATCCACTTTTATGATAGAAATGGACTTCCTCACATCAAATGATGTCTAACACATGTATTTTCTTTACAGGAATCTTAAGGCATCAAGATTAATCCTGTTTTATCTGTTTAGCTGATTTGTTTATTCAATGTCTTTCTTTATTCATATAATTCAGATCTTTGCTTTATTTTATTTTATTGTGTTCATTTTATTTCATCATGTCTGAATAATTGATCCATTTGTACACATGCCTCACTTAGAATTCACAGATGCTTATAACCATTAAGCTTAACTGATAGTCAAATGATCATTTGAGATGTGTCTGACTATTGGATGAAACCTGACTCTGTCAGCTTCCCATTGGCTGACAAGCTGCAAGCCACATTCCACTGCCAGGCAGAGCGCGAAGCTCTGAACTGTGAGAATCAGAATTGGAGAGATCGGAAAGAGAAGATTTGATGAGATCTGATGAGAAGAAGAACGAACAAGGCAGAACTGAAGAAACTTGGAACAATGGGGAAAGAATGAGACGAAACCTGCTCTGAACTCAGCAGAGTTCAGAACCACGGATCACTCAGGAAGGAGTGATGGAGAGAAGAAGACTTTAACCCAAATCATCTTTACTATCAACCATCCCGTGACATCAGTCCTGAAGCTGCACGTCTCTGGGGAGACGGATGAGAGAGAGAGAGAGAGGACGAACCAGAACCACCACTGAGCTGACAGCCCGCAGAGAGCCGGACGAACTTCCAGGAGATCGGGAAGATTTTTGGGATCCATCCACCCGACAATCTTCCAAAGGATTTGAGGAACAGTCCAGCAGAACCAGGGCGTGAGTGAAGCACCTCAGTCAGACGGAACCTCTGAGGAGAATCTCTGATCATTTGCTATGAAATATGATCTGATGTCACAAGAAGTTGGTGATAGTGAATTAATCCAGGCCTACGGTTTACCAGACCCAGTTTAACTTTGTTTAGTTGGATTAAGAAATCCTTCCTTCTTTTCTTTGAACATTTATTAATTAACTGAGGCTTAATTAATTTATGTTTCATTTTCATACCATCTCACATTTCTTTCACAAGATAACTTTTGGTTGATCATCATGCTCACATATTTCTTGTATATATCTTGTACATACATTATCTCATGTAGTTTGTAGACTAGTTAATAAATACTCCGTATTATCTTAACTAGTCGTTGTTTGTGGTTTTTCTGATGTATCATGAAAGGTCACTTCAAGCGAGAACTCATGAAAGCGTCCTGAGACTGATCACTTCATTAAATCAATCTAAGAGTTGATTTAAGACTTTAATGGTTTTCCTTGCTTCCATTACATATCAAATAAGTAAGGTGGTGCTCCGAGGCTGTATTAGTATTGATATTAATAGAAATATTAATATTAATATTAATATCATACAAAGTGACGCTATATATATTGTGGTTGCCAAAGCTAAATCACAACAGGAGGATGTTAAAGGAAAGAGGAACACATTAAATACAGAGGTGAAGAGAAAATTATATCTGGTAACTATAAAGGAAAGCAGGAACACATTAAATACAGCAGGTGAAGAGCAAAAATTATATCTGGTAACTGATGATATGCCTTTTAATGCTAGGCAATTGTCTTTTCCAATTTTTGTTTAATTTGTGGTTGTTTTTGTGTTGTGTATCAAGTGATTTTTTTCTTTAAAAAAAAAAAAATAATTAAGACAAATTAATTTTTCTTTTCTTTGTGAAGTGTGAATAGTATACAAGATTTGGTTTGGTTTATGGATCTTGGGTTCTGTCCTTTCCTCTGTCTTCGTCCTGGTTCTGGTTGTAGAAGGGAATGGGTTTGATTATTATTGGTATTGAAGGAGGGAGGATGGAGGGTAGAGGGTATGAAAGGGGATGGGGGTTTTAGGTTATGAGTCGTGTGGTAACTATTACTGAGATTGAAAGGAAGATAAAATAAAGGGTAAAAGGCCAGAGCCAATTTTGCTATTGGGTGTTGGGGATAGGTATATCTTAAAAAAAATAATTATCAGTAATATATTTTCCGTATCCGAGGCTAAAAGATTGGTTAGTATCGGGCCTTCCTTGTCCCTCGTCATGAATGGGTGATTTTTATCGGGAGAGAAGGAGGGAGTTAGGGGAAATATGAGGGGGAGCTTTGGCGACCAATGAGAGGAAATGAGAGCACTGGATTCAGATTCACATGTACACAGTAAAATCCTCAGTGTTAAATTTGAGTTGTTAAATCCTATTAACTCTTTCAGAGTAATTCTAACACCACTGAGAGTAAAATGACCACCAGTGCTGGTGAAAATTTTCAGAGTTAAAACAAGTTTCCTCTTTCAGTGTATAATTGACTCTATCAAGTGTAACTAAGTGCACCCAGGAAGACTCCGCCCTCTTTAGTTGAATATTTCCCATCATGCTTTGTGACTTCCCTGTAAAGTCCTGCACCGCGAGTTAAGTAGATACGTGATCCCTTTGGGTCTCCTTGGTGCATAGTGTGTGTTTAACAGCATGTTGTTGAAGATGACAGTTTGTTCTGTGCACCAGCACACACCTGACAACTGTCATAGCAATGAGCTATTCTTCACAACTGTCACAAATTTTGTGATGCTGTTGTGAGCACGAGTGGTGGCTCAGTCCATAGCTCAGTTCATGATAGGATGGATGTTATTATCAAAACTTTGTTGTGTGTTTAGCGTGCACCTCCACGAACTCAATACAGGTGCAAAAAGTATTTACATTTGAGTTGATTTATCACCACAATCGAGTAACTCTGTAACACTGCTGAGAATCAGATTAACTCTATCCAGTGTTATTAACCTACAGTGTTAAGTTCTATTAACACTGTACAGTGTAAGCCAGTGTTAAATTTTAACTCAATTATGAGTTAATTTTACTCTGAAATTTCAACACTATGGAAAGAGTTAATTCAACACTATTTTGATAAGGACCAAATACACTCGGATACAGTGTTAAATTTAACTCTATAAGTGTTGATTTAACACTGCAAAATTTGCTGTG
>JALJCO010003416.1:0-87382 GCA_023101725.1 Atherinomorus stipes
TAGATGTGCGTGTGTGAAATAACAATCTCCGTGTGGAACACGTTAGCCTTTATTTGAGGTTAGCACATCACACAGCCATTTACTGAGACGTACCCCAGTTCCCAATGGCCCCTACGTCATTACGCTGTGGCCGTAGCCATGACAACGGTCAACACAGTCTACATCCCCCTTCGTAAGTTCAACGTCTCCATCAGGGAATGTTATAGTGAGACATAAACAAGGGCATCAACCTGCACAGGGAGGAACTTCAACCAACTGTGAACATAATCTATATAGAACGCACGCACAAAACATGCAACATTACATTTTCCAACCTCTTTTTTTTTTTTTTTTTTTGTTATGTCAGAGAGAGGAGAACAAAAAAGAAAAGGAAAAAAAAAAATATAGACCCAGCATAACAATCAGTGTTCCACAGCCCACATAGTCACAAGGATGGGCTGAGGTAAGAGTGAAACATCAATATGCCTGCATGTCACAGAGCTGGTCAGTGACAAAGTCATTGTAGAGAGAGTTTGGTTTTGACACCCTCCCGGAGCGAGTAACAGTTGGAGGCCGTTGACCCTGCGTCATGTCAGGTACCACAGCAACATGGCCCGGACTCGGTGGAGGTGCGATGTCAGTGATGACAGGCGGGCCCTCAGCTGAGGAAGCAGAGGTGTAGGTTTCAGGTGTGTGAAGCAGGTGGCGTCTGTTCCTGACATATGTGGCATCTCCAGCCTTGACCTGGTAACTGTTGGGTTGTGTCGCCGTCCCTAGCACCGTCGCCAGCCTGTCGTAGCCTTTCTGTGTCTGCATCCTCACTGTTTGCCCAGGTCGCAATGGAGCCAGTGGCCTAGCTGTCTTGTCATAGTAGACTTTTCTTCTCTGTCTTGCCTGTGTCAGAGCCGTCTGAACATGTACCTCCACTTTGGGTGAGTACATGGCTTTGGTCATGGGAATGAAAGCCCTGGTGCGCCGAGAGAGCAGGCGCTGGGCCGGTGACGGCAGTCCATATCTGGGTGTGTTGCGCAGGCTGAGGAGGGCTGCATCTACGTCTGCTCCGTCTCGTGCACATTTCTCCAGCAGGTGCTTTGCAGAACGCACAGCTCTCTCAGCAAGTCCATTTGACTGAGGATACAGGGGACTGCTGGTGATGTGGCGGAAGTCCCACTTGTGAGCAAACTCCTGGAACTCTCTGCTTGTGAAATAGGCAGCATTGTCTGTCATGAGCTGCTGTGGCACTCCGTGAGTGGCAAAGTGGCGTTTAAGCTTGGTTATGAGTGTGGCACTTGTTGTTCCAGGGAGCTGGTCTATCTCGAACCACCCAGAGTAGGAGTCAACAAGCACCAGGTGCTCCTTCCCCTCCCACTCAAAGACGTCTGCTGCGGTGAGAGACCACGGTAGGTCAGGGACGGTGTGCGGTTGAAGGGGCTCCTTGGGTTGGTGTGGCTTGAGAGCATTGCAGGGGGTGCACCTGGAGATCTCTTTCTCAATGTCACTGTAGATGGTGGGCCAGAACATGGTCTCCCTGGCCCTGCGCTTGGTAGCCTCAAGGCCAGGGTGGCCCTGGTGCAGCTGCTGAACATAGTAGCGCTGCAGCGAGTACGGAATGATGAATCGCTGACCACGGAGGAGCAAACCATCGACAGTTGTGAGCTCCTCTCTCATAGAGTAGAATGGCCTCAAGTCACGCGCCACCTCCTTAAATGTGGCGGGCCAGCCAGCAGCGACAACGCCTGAGAGACGCTGGCACACAGGATCAGCCAGCGTCTCTCGTTTCAGTTCTTCAGTCCTGAGCGAGGAGAGGATGTCAACCACCATGACCTCATAGTCCTCCATTTCTTCAGCCTGGTCAGTGGAGGGCAGATATGCACGGGAGAGTGCATCAGCAACATAGAGCTCCCTGCCCTTCTTGTAAGTGACATTGAGGTTGTAGCGCTGTAGGCGGAGCATCATCCTTTGGATGCGTGCAGAGGCAGTGTGTAGTGGCTTTTTCAGTATGGTGATGAGCGGCTGATGGTCAGTTTCAACAGTCACAGCACGGCCGTATATGTAGTGATGGAATTTAGTGCAGGCGTAGACGAGTGCCAGGAGCTCCTTTTCAATTTGAGCGTAGTGCGATTCAGTCTCTGTGAGGGCCCTTGAAGCAAAAGCAACTGGCCTGTTATTTTGGAGGCAGACAGCACCCAGTCCATGCTGCGACGCGTCAGCTGACAGTACAACAGGTTGGTGCACATCGAAGTACCTCAGCACCGGGGGGCTGGCAATTACTTCTTTCAGTTTGGTAAATGCCGCTGTGTGGGGCTCCAGCCAGCACCATTCCACATCCTGGCGCAAGAGCTCACGCAGGGGTGCTGTGATCTCACTGTAATCTGGTATGAACTTGGCCATGTAGTTGGTCATCCCTAAGAACCTCTGGAGGCTGTGCTTGTCCTCTGGGGGGGGAATCAGGCGGACAGCAGCCGTCTTGGCAGGATCAGGTTTGACACCCTGGTCAGTGAGTAGGTGACCAACATAGGGGACTTCTGTGACCCTGAACCGGCACTTGTCAGGGTTCAGTTTGAGGTTGACAGCCCGTATTCTGTCCATGACTTGGCGGAGGCGCAGATCATGCTCCTCTCTCGAGCGGCCCCACACCAAGATGTCGTCAATCACAATTGCACATGGCTGCCCCTCAAAAAGCTGCTCCATGCACCTCTGAAAGACCTCACTCCCTGTGGTGATGCCATAGGGCATTCGTAGGAAGGCATAGCGGCCCACGGGAGTCATGAAGGTGGTGAGTTTCGAGGAGTCTTTGCTGAGCGGCACTTGCCAGAAGCCACACTTGGCATCCAGAATGCTGAACATTTTGGCATCTGGCATGTCGGCAATCACCTCCTCCACAGTCTTCAGGGGATGACGGGGCCTGAGGAGGGCTTTGTTGAGGTTGACAGGGTCGATGCACAGTCTGATGCTACCGTCTCTTTTTTTCGCAGCCACCATGGCTGATACCCACTCAGTGGGCTCCTGAATCGGTGTGATGACCCCCAATTTGGTCATTCTGTGGAGCTCTGCCACAATCCTATCCCTCATGGCAAGTGGCACTCGTCTAGGAGCGCATATGGTGGGTGGCACGGCATCATCCAAGCGCATGTGGTACACCACGGGCAACTTGCCAACTGTGCTGTTGTCGAATAAGTCTCTGTATTCAAGCAGCTCTGGTGTTTCATGCTGAGTGATCGCATGCACCTCTGGAGCAAAAGTTACATAACCAAGTCTGACACTGTCTCTGAGACCCAGTAGCGGCTTAACGTTCCTGTCCACGACTTGGAATCGCAGCAGACCACAAGTAAAGTTCACGTCTGCAGCACCAAGGGTCTGGATAATGTGACCCCCATAGGCAACAAGGTTCGCTTTTTTGCTGAGATTAATGCGAGCAGTAGGATCAGTGTGCTCAGGGCTGCCTTAACCTACTGGTAGGCCCCTGGGCTGAGAAGTTTTGTAGGCCCTGTCCCGTCCTCCAAATTTACTCGATTTTTCTCTTTTTTTTGAAAAAAAAAAGTGTCATTATAGAAAATACGATCTAAGGCTGTTCCGAGTGTTTTGTTTTTAGTTTGACATGATATTAGATTTTCAGATAATGTGAGCAGAATGAAAAATAATAGTAATAATGATAATAATAACGATAATAATAATACAAAATCTGAAATAAATAATAATTAAATAAATAAATAATAGCAGCAACAAATCAAACTAGACTTTAAGAAAGAATCAAACTGGCTGATTAGTTCATGCTGCTCAAATAACCTGTGGTTCACTCATGAAAGCTATCAAGTCCACATTCAGCCAAATATTTCACACCTGCAACCCCCCCCCCCCGTAGAACCTGTGTCCAGTATTCACATTGGTCATTTAACTGTTTCTCTGGTTTGGAGTCTGCTGTTCCACAGTCGGCTGCTGGATTAATATAAGCAATCATGGTTTTTCTGGGGACGTCACTGTCATTCATTCATTTTCTGCACAGCAGAAGGTTTGCTGGGGGGGCGCTGGAGTTTATCTATTATCAGGAGGGAGGCAGGTACACCTGGACAGGTCGCCAGTCTGTCGCTATGGACATCACTGCCTTCTGCTAAATGATAAACATGATCAACCTCATGTTTGATGGAGAGTAACGTAGCCGTTCTCTGTTTACTCACTCCCCGTTACTTTGCGCCTGCCACGTGCGCTCTGACGCAGATTTATCAGCACTTTTATTTTGACAAGGTGTCGGTCCTATTTGTACCCAGTAAGCGCGGACTTTGGGCCGGTCAAAGTTTTCCCCAGAGGCCCAGGTCACCGCTAATGTGCCACCTCGTCCCCCCTCCTCTCTCTCTGATGCGTGTGTGCCCGTCTCTACTTCCCCCCCCCCCCTCTGTATTCCTCTCTCCTGTGTCCGTTACCTCTGGCATCAGCGTGGGCGTCGCTGCCCCCCTCCAGTGGGTTAGATGAGCGGTTTCCTCGCTGTCATTTGTGTGCGGCTGAAAGAATCCAAAGAGCTTCGGGATGCTCTTTAGTCATTTTCTTGTTAAAACACCTCTAAAACCGTCATTTTTAGCCGACACAACCTACACCTGTTTCTAAAGTTAAGTGATGGAGCATCATCAGATTGTCACATGGCGGCGGGGCGGAGCTTGGTAGGAACGGGTTTATTTGGATCAATCAGCAGTTTCTAATTTGCATATAATGTGATTGACAGGAAAACTGACAAATTGCATAATAACTTGACTTTTTATGCAATTTTTTCCCAAAAATGATAGGCCCCTGAACTCCATTGGCCCCTGGGCTTCAGCCCAGGTAAGCCCGTGCATTAAGGCGGCCTTGAGTGTGCTGTAGCAGCGCCCTGGATATCACGTTGCATTTGGCCCCAGTGTCGATCTTCACAACCAGTTGTCTGTCAGTGTTGCATGCGGATAGTTGAGCAAATCTTTCATCTCGCTCACGCACATCCTGTGGTTGGTCTATGCTTTCACAGTAGAAAATTTCTATGCTCTCACAGTGAAACACATCTGTCAGTTCTTGTGTTGGCTGCATGTCAAGCTCACTCACGTGTGTGTATCTGTCCCTACGTATGGTGGGGTGTGGGAGCTGTGCTGGTCTGGTGGCGATGGATGGTCTTCCTGATCTGCAGCATCTTGAGAAGTGGTTGAGCTTCCCGCAGGTGTTGCAGCGCTTGTTGAAAGCTGGACATTTGCTGCGGTCGGGAGCGTGTTGGCCACCACAGTTTGTGCATGGGTTGAATTGCACTGTGCACACCTCTGCTTCCTTCTTTAGTTCTCTGTTGCCCTTTTCAGATTGTTCATGTAACATACAGATCTCAATGGCTGAATTTAACGTCAGCTTCTTCTCCTTTAATAGCTGTGCACGGACAGTGTCACTGTGGATGCCGCAGACCAGGCGGTCTCTGATCAGTTCATCATTTAGAGCACCAAATTCACATTTTTTGGCCATTATTTTCAGTGTGGAAACATAAGACTGGATTGACTCATGTCGTTTCTGGTTGGTTGTGTTGAATGCATGTCTGTCCATAATCACATTTTTAACTGGCAGGCACAGCTGTTCAAACTTTTTTATGAGGACGTCAGGGTCCTCGCGATCTTCGTCAGCCTCAAAGTCAAATGCGTCGAATTTATCCAGCGCCTCCGGGCCGGCAAGGTTGAGAAATGTGTAGGCCTTCACCTTTTTGCTAGCTGTTGCTAGCCCTGCGTTGCTGTAGACGTGCCATTCCCGCTTGAACTTCTCCCAGTTTTGAGCGATATCCTCATTGAAAACGAGCGGGTCGATCCGGCGGAGTCCTTGTGCCATTCTGACACCATGTAGATGTGCGTGTGTGAAATAACAATCTCCGTGTGGAACACGTTAGCCTTTATTTGAGGTTAGCACATCACACAGCCATTTACTGAGACGTACCCCAGTTCCCAATGGCCCCTACGTCATTACGCTGTGGCCGTAGCCATGACAACGGTCAACACAGTCTACAGAGACAATCACTGGATACAATTCAGCTGCACGCTAAATGAAAATAAAGACCATCATTCATGACAATTTCATGTTATGAAGAAAAAAAATGTAACCCTTTAAAGGAATGTCTCAAGGTTGAAGATGGCTGCAAACACGTGTCCTTATCAAAAACATTCAACTATGCATTTCTACCAAGTTCAGCTTCAGAGTTTATATGTTGCAATGTGTGAGTGATTGAGGGAGGAGGTGACTGGTGGAGCAACAAAGCACAACAACTTAAAAAAAAAAAAAGGAGCAAAGACACAGAGATGGTGGTGTAAATATGTCAGTGTGGATGAGCCAGGAAGCAGGGGAGTTGACCTTGGTCGTAGTTTAAGACCTGTCTTTTATCCAGCTTGTGAGCAGCACTGAGAGCCATTTGTCTGCTCACTGCCGTATTCTTCTCCCTCCTTCTCAACCATCATTTCTTTCTTTTTGTCTACTTGTATGCTTTTTATCTATCTAATTCCTCTGCCTCCTTTTATCGCTCACCTCAAAATTCAATTCAAAATCTTTGTTATCACTTTGAAAGCTTTGCATGGTCAAGCTTCCTTTTACATTACAGTTTCTACAGCCCAGAGCATGTTGGCTGCTTTGCTCAAGACTAAAAATCAAAGGGAACCAGTTTTATGCTTTTGAAGTCAAACCTTTCAATCTTCAATATTACCTCTACTGAAAATTATATTCGTGGACTCAAGACCCACTTGTTGCTTGGCTTATTTTGTTTTAGTGACATTTTGGTCTTAATTTGTTTCTAGAGAGCAACACAAATACAGTATGTCTTCATGGAATTTTTATACCACAGATCTTTAATTCCCATTAAGGCAAATGCAACTACAACAACAATGTATTTAATGGAAAAGCAGCATCACTGTGACCCAAACTCTGAACAGACTGTATCCATCAATCGGATGGCTGTAACCATGAATTATTATTATTTTTTTTTTTGATAGACTTTTTTTCTTACATCCCCGAGGGGAAATTAGGGCTATGAATTTTTACTTATCTCTGTAGTACCGGAGAGCAGTGGGCTGCTACTTAAAGCGCCCGGGGATAAATGGACTTAATAAATAAAATTAAGGTCGAACTATTGTTTTATAGAAAGCATCTTTCCCCACTTTGAAATAACTGAAGAAAATCCAGTTACCCAGCTTTCCACCATCACTTAGATCGCTTTCACACCTGACCAAGCGGACTCGGTCCGATTGGGGAGCTGAAAGTCGCAACATCGTTGCATTTATCATTTGTTTCGGTTCTGCTTTCACACTGTGACTTATGATGCGCTCTGAACTTTCTGAGCAGCATTAGGTGGTTGAAAGGGGCAGAAATCCCTCCCTCTCCTACAACAGTAGGGTAAACATAAAGCATTACGTTAAGTTGGTGGTCCTGGAGCCTTCAGTAATGCTGTTTCTTTTTGAACTGCAAATGCACATGGCTCAGAAAGCGGTGCAATATGACCGGCTGGTATGGCAGCGAGGCATAAAGCTTTTTGTAGTGTCTCAAATAAAAGAGTGAGTTGATTTGATTTTGTTTTCATATGCCAAATTGCTCATTTATGGGTCATTGCTGTTCAAACAGTTGAGCTAAGCTAGCTAGCAACTGCTAATGTCAGCGGTCATTTGTTGCCATAACAACAGTAAACATCATGTAAGGACTGATGGGCTGTAGAGATGCAGAATCAAGCTATATTATGTATAGATTAGATACGTTGTATTTAAGTAGTGAATACATGACTAGAGGAGGATGAGTGGATGTCAGCAGGTGGTTTATCCGGTCATCTAATCATATTTCAAGGAGAGCTCTCAGCTCTTCGTCAGTCCATGTCTGTCCTCCTCTCACCATGTTTATTTTGGTTTTGAGTGCACGCTGCACTTCCTCTACCCTAGATGCACTGTGTTTGCATTGCGCATAGCAACACTACAAACATCTGGTCCTGTGTTTGGTCCGTTTAGCTTCACACTGCATACGAACCGGACCACGATTCACTTGCAAGCAAACCGAGACCCACGTTTCAGGCGGACCAGAGTTCGCTTGTTTGGTCCGCACCAGAGTTCGGATGAGCTTTCACACCTTCCCAAACAAAGTGGACTATCCGAGGAAACAAACTCTGGTTCGTTTACAGTGGACCAAACGCTCCTGGTGTGAAAGCAACCTTAAACGCACCACGTACGCACAAATCTGTCAGGCTCCTGGAAGGGTGAAGAAAGTCTCAAAATCCCTCGAGCATGCGTAAACTGATTTGTGTGTAAAAGCAGTGTTGTTTGTGTGCATCAGGGGATGCGTGCACACGTATTTAAGGATTTGTATGCACAGAAGTCTTTTTGAACACACAACTATTGGGTTTGAGAGGTTGAAGGTAAAAAAATGTGTAAAATATGAATATTTGTGTATTTTGTAATTTGTAAATGTGTAGATTTATTTTGTGTGTACAATTTTTAAGTATTTGTGTGTGCATTAAAAACACACATTTGCAAGTACCCAAAGTTACAAATTATTTGATACAGTTTACAACTTCTGTAATACACACACAATTTTGATACTATTTTCTCTCCATAATTTTTGGGGACAAATAAAGATACAGCCAACGAAGACTCTTGGCTGCTAGCAGTCAGAGTCCGGCGGCGGCTACATTCTCAAAGCAAGAGGCTGTTCAATCCGAAGCCGGCCACTGATCTGATTACTGACAGGCCTGCAGCAGTAACTAAGCGGCCGGCGCAAATGAGAAGGTGGCTACTCGCAGAAGAACTTGGCAGGTAATTTTGGTGCTGACGGCTGCAACTCATTGGATCGTCTGTTGTCCTGGACGTGCGTTAACAACTAGCACACCTTGGCTGGTCCCACTGGATTGTGTACTCCCTCTGCATGTGCATAAGCAAGCATGTGCATACAAATGTTGGATATAGGGGATGAGTTGTGTTGAGTAATCATGCACTGTTACCCCATTTACTAAGAGATGCAATGAGGGAACTTTATGTTCAGTAAAATATAATCTTGAATTGTCTGCACCGTCAGAGTTCATGACTCAGCAGTTATGTCGCCAGCAGCGATCAACTGATAAGACAGTCTAGTGAAGAATGCCATCTGATCTGTAAAATCAGATCAAATCATTTTAAAGGAAGTTTCTTTTTTTTCAGCCTGGACCTTATTTCTAGGAGTTTATACATGCATTTACTCACTGGTAAATTTTCTGCTTTACTTTTGGTCCTTGGAAAGATATTACGTTGACTCGCTTTTGGTAAACGTCCAGTATCATGGCGGAGACTGGGCAGCCACTATATTAGACATTATCTGCAAAACTCCTTGATTTCATCAATGCTTTACGTATAATGAATAAACGAAAGAGTACTATTGTCCTGTGAGTTTAGAGTTTTGCAAATTGTGTTCTTGTTGTTTGTCTGGGTAACGAGCTGCTCATCTCAGTTGTACTACAGAAGCGCACATCGTGAACGCGCAGCCCCAAAAAGTGTTTAGAACACCCTGATAACTAACAGAAAGCAAAATCTGAACCGTTATACCGCACAGCCCTAACTGTGAGCTGTAAGGCCTTATAATTATATTGACAGGTGTGTGCTTTTCCTAATCAAGTCCAATCACTTTAGTTAAACACAACTGGACTCCAGTGAAGGAGTAGAACCGTCTCAAAGAGGATCCGAAGAAATGGACAGCACATGAGTCAATATACTTATGACCATGTAATATTTCAGTTTTTCTTTTGTGATAAATTGCCAAAAAAATTCCACATTTCTGTTTTTTCTGTCAAGATGGGGAGCTGAGTGTACATTAATGACAAATAAAATGAAGTTTTTGTGCTGTACTGTCTTCTGCCGCTTATCCAAGGTCGGGTCGCAAGGGCAGCTGCCTAAGTGGGGAAGCCCAGACTTCCCTCTCCACGGCCACACCCGCCAACTCATCCGAGGGGGTTCCTGAGGTGTTTCCAGGCCAGCCGGGAGATGTAGTTCCTCCAGCGTGCCCTAGGCCTCCCCTGGGGTCTCATCCCAGTGGGACGTGCCTGGAACACCTCACCAGGGAGGGGTCCAGGAGGCATCCTAACCAGATGTCCGAGCCACCTCATCTGGCTCCTCTCGATGCAGAAAAGCAGTGACTCTACTTTGAGTTCCCTCCTGGATGACCGAGCTCCTGACCCTATCTCTAAGAGAGAGCCCGGCCACCCTGCAGAGGAAACTCATTTCGGCCGCTTGTACCTGCGATCTCGTTCTTTTGGTCATGACCCACAGTTCGTGGCCATAGGTGAGGGTAGGAACGTAGATCGACCAGTAAATTGAGAGCTTCGCCTTCTGGCTCAGCTCCTTCTTCACCATGATGGATCGATGCAGTCCTCATCACTGCAGACGCCACGCCAATCAGTCGGTCCATCTCCCGTTCCATTTTTCCCTCACTCGAGAACCCCGAGATACTTGAACTCCTCCACCTGGGGCAGGACCTTACCCCTGACCCGGAGAGGACACTCCACCCTTTTCCGGGTGAGGACCATGGTCTCGGATTTGGAGTTGCTGATTTTCATCCTAGCCGCGCACACTCGGCTGCAAATCACTGGAGGTCACAGCCCGATGACGCCAACAGAACCACATCATCTGCAAAAAGCAAAGACCTGATCATGAGGCCATCAAACCAGATCCCTCCAACACCTCGGCTGCACCTAGAAATCCTGTCCATAAAGGTTATGAACAGGATCGGTGACAAAGGGCAGCCCTGGCAGAGTTCAACCCTCACCAGAAATGGATTTGACCAACAGCTGGAAATGTGGACCAAGCTCTGGCACCGGTCACACAGGGGCCAGACAGCTCGAACAAGAGGGTCCAGCACTCCGTATTTCCGGAGCACCCCCCACAGGGATCCCGGGGGGAACATGATCAAACACCTTCTCGAAGTCCACAAAGCACATGTAGACTGGTTTGGCAAACTCCCATGCCCCCTCCAGGATCCTGAAGAGGGTGTAGAGCTGGTCCACTGTTCCACAAACAGGACGAAAACCACTATCTGACAGACCCACCTCTCCAGGACCCCCCAATAGACCATACCAGGGAGGCTGAGGAGTGTGATCCCCCTGAAATTGGAGCACCGTCTGATCCCCCTTTGAAGAGGGGGATCACCACCTCAGTCTGCCAGTCCAGAGGCCATGTCCACACAATGCTGCAGAGGCGTGTCAGCCAAGACAGCTCCACAGCATCCAGAGCCCTACAGGATAAGTTGAACGAGCGAACGAGTACTCTTGTCCTGTGTGTCCAGATTTAGCTTTCCGTAAGTTATGAGGGTGTTCTACACACTTTTCAGGGCCGCACGCACACGATGCGCGCTTCCGTAGCACAGCTGAGAAGAGCAGCTCATTACCCAATTTGCGAAACTCTGAACTCACAGGACAATAGTACTCATTTATTTGTTCATTCTACTTAAGCATTGGCAAAAATCGAGGAGTTTTGCTGCAGATAATGGCCGCGTTTCCCAGTTAAGATTCTTCTTTGGATTAAAGAAGGCCTCAAGGAAGCTCTTCCCAACAAAGGATCGCAAAGATACGCCCGTTTCCCAGATTGCTTCTTTCACGCGTTCTTATTTCCTGAGAAACGTCTTGGCTACGCTACATCTTTAGAAGGTCCTAACAGAAGCTATCCACTTCCGGGGGTGCTGAAAAAAAAGCAATCGAGGTCAGGTATATCGATCGACACCATTCATTTAGTGTGGAGGTTATTTTCCGACGCTGATATTGAGCCCATTTATACGTTTATGTGTTTGTGCAAGAAGACAAACTGTTAAAAATATGCATGTGATTACCAGTGATTGCAAATATTCATTGAAAAGCTCATTGTATATTGTGTAATTGGCCAAATTGTGCTAAACAGGTGTAGGCGATTGGAAATTTACAGATGCCCCATAAATAATGGTCATTCTGACGCTATTTGTTGACGTAATGGCTGAAGGGAACCCCGCCAAGAGGATTCCTGAAACGTGCGTGTGTGTCATATCGATGCTCAGTAGTAGAATCGGGAAACGGTGGCTAGGTGATTGAAACACTGAAAAAGGGTAACATTTTCTTGTTCGCAAAACAATAGATCAACTCCTGGAACTCCTGACAAGCTTCAGCCAAAAACGATATGCACCAAACTTTCAAAAACTTTTTGTCGGGTTACTGTTGTCTGGGGAAATCTTGGAGGATGTAATCACCTACACACATCTTATGTTAAATGAGCTCCACATGGCAGCATTTGGCAAATGGGCGACATACTGTATCTGGTGCGTAAAGTGTGCGTCCAGGATGACGCACGTGCATTCAACAAACAGTAATCCCGCAAATGGTTGACGTGACTTAATAAAGAATGGCTTGTTCTGCCACTCACTCGTGCCCAATTCTTCAAAGGCCTGCGTAAACGCAAAGTAATGGGAATGCTCCACATATTACACTGAGAGGTTGTGTTTGCCATTTTTGAATCCCTGCCCAGTGCCACCTATGATTTTTAACATGACCTTTGTGCTGAGGTTGGCAGAGAAAGGTAGTCAGGGGGACCTAAATAGGTGGTTCGGGTGGTACTGAAGTGTTTTATAGTTCAATATCAAAGTGTGGCCGGAGGGGGTGGTTTGGTTTGGTTCTCTGCACAGACATCTGATGCGGGTCTGATACGGGTATGCGTAAATGGCCATGCTTTTATTGTGCGAAGCAGGTGCATCTCATCATGAACAGCTGACAAATGCGTAAATATGACGTGAGTCCTCATAGATTGCGTATAATTTGCGTACAATTCCTACCGCAATGTTTTTGTTTCTGTGGTTGATACCCACAGCTTTATCTAACGTAAGCTAAGTATAGGGAGGCCTATCTTGCCATAATGATTAAACTTAACCACAATATTTTCTGTCATTCACTCGGTAACTACAGTTTTCTTCCATCATAGATGATTGACATTGTGACATGAGTGAGAAAACATGACTCAATACAACAACTGATCCGTGAATAGGTCCATTTTTAATAATTTCCATTTTCTACTTTTTTTTCACGGGAAATAGTGTCGTTTCCAAAAGTGACCAGTAGATGGGCCTGTTGTTCCCTTAGCAGGGGGAACGTTAAAGAAGGGTCGAAAGAGTGGGTCTGGCCGCTCCTGAAAATAAAGAAGCTACTAAGTTAAGAGCGCATCTGGGAAACGCAACGTCCAAACAAGGCACCTTTAAGAAGTGACTTAAGGAGGACCTCAGCGTTAAGAGTGTCTTAACTAATCTGGGAAATGCGGCCAATGTCTTTTATAGTAACTGCCCCGTATCTCCCATTTTACCGGACATGCACCAAAGGGTGACTTAACGTAATATCTTCAGAAGGACTCAAAGTGATGCAGAAACTTTACCCGTGAGTAAATGCATGTATGTAATCCTAGAAACAAGGTCCAAGTTGGAAAAAAAAAACAAACTTATCCTTTAAGGAACTGGGGCCCTGCCACTGAGGAGCTTTTTAACTGCCTCAGCCCTGGTGACAGAACTTTTTTTATTTTAGTAAATGTCTGAATTGAAACAAAGAGTAAAAAGTTTAAAGGGGTCTGAGTGCTTTCTGTACCCACTGTAAAATGCAAAATGTTTTTTATATGTTACTGTTATTGTACAAAGAATTTCATTAGGGTGAGGATACTGTACAATTAATGATATACTTTATGAAGATGCCAACTTTCTGTTCTCCACTGTAGTCAGGGCTGTTGTAGTGTCAAAATAATGTAAGATACTTTGATAGAGACAATTGGCACATAAAACCGTGAAACTTGTTGAGCTGTTGATAATGAACAGAACTGTCTGTTGTTCTCTGCATATGTATTGATCGTACCACCTTTCACTGCTGTGTGTGAAGTTTGTGTAATGTTGTAAATGTCATAACTGTTTTTCATTTTAAATTTTTCACTCCACCTGCAGAGCTGCTCAGTAATAAAATCAACATAAAGTACCATAAGACTGCAGAGGGATTCCAAGTCTGTCATAAGAACCAAAGCTTTGTCCAATCCTGTGTATAGCTATGCATGTTTAATTTGAAAGCATGCATGTATTTGTACGTTTTGGTAAATGAATACATATAAATAAATAAATGCACATATATATATATATATATATATATATATATATATATATATATATATATATATATATTATGTATGTGTGTGTATATTGCTTTGAAAAAAGGAGCAAAAACACAGAGATGGTGGTGATAGCGGTGTAAATATGTTAATGGCTTCCTGTCACAAAGCTCCAGGTGATGAAGTAGTCAAAGTGCATGAAGATGGAAACTAGAACGTCAGAAAATGTAAGTGAAAAAAAGACAGATGGAAATGAGTTTAACAACATGAAGAGGGAATTTCATTCTTTTAAAGCAATATCTTTACTTGTATATAAAAAAGAAAAAAAAATTCAAATCTCACCTTTTTGACCAGTCATTAACTGTTAGATAAATTGCATCTGTATTTGCATTTTAGGCAATTTTCCCTTCATTAATGAATGCCCCGAGGGAGAGTCCATGGAATTTGAAAATTACAAAGATGCTAAGTGACCAAATTTAAAGATGAGTAATATAGTTTCAGGCAATGAGAAAAAACTAATAAAAATGCATGATAAAGTGACAAATGCAATAAAGAAACTTTAAAAAGAGGAGAAAATTCAAATGTGGAATCAAAGATGTGGAAGCAAGTTTCAATATCAAATACTGGCATGCTGCAGGTAGAGGTTCAGTTGGATTTTTTTTTTTTTTTTTTTTTTGTTATATTTGTATGATCCCTGAGGGGAAATCAGGGCTCTGCATTTCACCCATCTCTGTACTGTGAGTATCAGAGAGCAGTGGGCTGTTGGTGGGGGGTTAAGGACCTTGCTCAGGGGTCCACAGTGGTACACCCAGGGATTGTGTCGGGGAATCGAACCCGGGTCCTCCGCGGGCTATCCACTCCCCCTTTACAGCATATTTGGCTTTTAAAAGCAAGAAATTCTTATGGACAAATTGTGATCTGCAATGTCATTAAAACTTCTTTTGAAATTCTAAGTGTTTTCATGTCAGGAAATGCAAATAGACACAGATGCATGAATTTGGAAGTTGAACATTCATGTATGCAAAATATTTGCTCTAAAATTATTATGATGTCACCTTTAGCCACAATCAGCTCACGCCAAGTTGGTCAGCTTTTGGACCAAGTTGGTATTAACTGGCTCTTTCAGATAGCTGTACTTGTTTAAGTACATGTTACGGGACAAATGTAACTGTTCCTTTTGTGACTGCCTGCCCTTAGTTCTAAGCCTGCTTACCGAAGGATGGCTTTTTCACGTTTGTATTTTACTTTGTATTGTGTGTGTGTGGCAGGGCTGCAATGATTAGTTGATGTTGTCAACAGAAGCTGACTATGAAATTAGTCGACATCCAATTTAATTGTCAGCGATTGTAACACCTGTATTCTACTCAGAGTTGGACATATACAATAGAGTATAGCGCCAAGCAAAAATATGGTGGTGGACCAGGTAAAGAAAAAGTGACCAAAGACATCAAAAGTCCGGGACCACTTCATATTAAACCACAAAATACAATAAGTACTTGTAAGTAGTGATGGCCAAATGAAGCTTCATGAAGCAATGAGGCTTCCCAGCCAATTGGTTCGGGAAAAAAGGTTCAGTACTTGGGGTTTCATTCATATTCCTCTTTAGTGACATCTAGTGTCAAAATGGGTCCACATCAGCCCAAACAAAAATGCACTCAAACCATCTCAGTAGTGCCCATGACCAGAAAATAAAGGATTTATCAAATAAATGGAACTCCGTATATGAGGTGACATAAGGCTGAAATCTGTTTATTGAGGAAGAGGAGCGTCTTCAGTGTTCGGTTTGGCGACTTAATAATCTTCAAATAATGTGCAGGTGCAGGGGAACATTAATCAGTGGGAAATCTGATAATACTGTGGATTTCTGTGGCTGTATGTCAGGATCTTTCTGTCTTTGTATTTTGAGCTCGGATAAATTATCTGTCAACTTCAATCTAGCGACTTCCGAATGTTTCTTGTACAGAAGTGAAACACAGACCGACATGTTATGTCATCTTCACAAACCAAGGCCTTGTTTTGCTCTGGTCACGTGATTCCTATGCTGACAACACAAGCTCCGGAACAAAGCTTCATTAGGAACGCCCCGTTTTTCTCGACACGCGCTGCAGTCTCAGTTCATCGGGCACATCACTACTTGTAAGATTTGCAAAGTCGACCTTGTGTGCCATGAAAATATGTCCACGATGCTCGAACATTTAAGGAGGAGGTGTGCCAGACTTAAGAATAACCTTAGTTGTTGTTTACGACCCCCCACAGCGAATAAGTGCTTAAAGCAACCTTTACCGATCTTGCATTTCAGAAAGCACAACAAGATTATTTGAATATAAACAGTCCCGCCTCACTCCTAAGACACACCCCTTCATTCCCTCCACCTCCCTATGCAGAATCAAAGGTCTGACAGGCAGGTCCGTTGGACAATCCTAGAGGTGCACCCCACTTCAAGGATTGGTTGGAGTTTTCATTGAATATTTAGAGATTGGAATAATATTTTATTTTGATTAATGGTGGGTCTGTCTTGTATTTCAGAGTTCCATTACCTCATTCATAGCATTTTACCCTGTTAGAAAAATAGTGTAAGAATGCAACATCGGTAAGGGTTGCTTTAATTGTGTGATAAATCAGATGGTCATCTTATGGTCACAAAGCTGGCTGCTGGAAAACTGTCAGAATCACGGATGCCAAAATCAGCTACTCTAATTGAGATAATGTTGAATTTGGATTTTTAAAATGGCACCTCAAATAACTTTCCTTGTGGACACCCGATAGTAGAAACAATATAAAGCAAAACAAAACAAAGCAAACTCTAAATGTAAGGCTTTGAAGATTTTAGAAACCTCATACGGTGCGTACACACCAAATGGGATTTTGGCATCAAGGGCGTCCGGTTTACATGCAAAGTCAATGGCTGACGCGTCGAGGAGGCGTCGAGAACACTGCGTCGTGTTGCGCATTGGGCGCACTGGGCCCACCACGTCTAGGGGTGTTGCACGCATTTTGTGTGGCGAGTTTTGAGATTTTGAGCGTTTGACGCATTTGACGCGCATTACGCTCGTCAGAGGCGGCAGACCCCAGAGTTGGAAAATCTGAACTTTGGCGTCTTGACGCGGGGCATCAACCAATCAGAGCGACTCAATGTCATGGCGTAGACACACATTTTATGACAGGACGGGAAACACCAAGAAGAAACAGGGGAATCTCCTCACTCTCTGAAGACAGAGGAGGATAAACTGTTGTGTGCGTCCGGTCCCGGTTTCTGCATGGCGGTTTGATGACCTGCTCTGCCGATGGGATGGGCTGATAATCCCGCATCGGGACAGCGGGACGTTAAACTGGGCTGGATCAGACAAGTGAAAGCGCCGCTCACCAGCGCGCAACTCCTGGAGTAAAGGGTGAAACTTATCACACTCAGAACACCTGGAATTATTTGGTGAACCCAGACACAGAGCAGAGACGCCCGAGGACGACGTTCCCTAGCTTTGCTTATCACATAAAGCTGAGCCCCTCTCTCTCCTCCATCTGCCATAGTGCAGGCAGACCGGTGACAGGAAAAAAAGAGGAGAGGCTTGTTGCGGATCGTGCGCGCCTTGGCTGGACATCCCTCGACGCGCATCGGGGATGTCAAGATGCTGGAAATCAAGCGTCTGACTTTTTAGTGACCCAGCGTCCAACTTTGGGCGTCAGGCACATTTTTGATGCCCAAATCGCGTTTGGTGTGTATGCACCGATAAAGTTCACCACTGTATCAAACCACCTAAAAGCTAAAACAACCGTCAATGACATGATGCCAAATTCAGATTTTTAACATGGCATTAGTAAGAACTTTGTTAATAATATCCTGGAAAAAATCACAAAGGTGTATGATTAATGTAGGATACCCCTACATACTTACTCAATAACTAATGAGGCAATAACTAATTGACTATCAGCATAGTCCGTCGTTGCAGCCCTAATGTGTGGGCAATTACAACATTGGCAAACCTAGATGGTAGGTCCATCCGCACTATGGTAGCCCTGGAAGGACATGTCCTCCTCAATCACCTAAAGTAGTGACAAGAAATCTGTTGCAGTTGTGGCAGTTGACGGTCCTGTCACAATACCTCCGAGTGCTCTGTCACCTTGGCAAGACTGTCAACTGCTCCACTAGAGGGCAAAGCTACTAAAAACCTTGGAGTAAATTTCTAAGTAGGCTAAAAAAAAAAAAGAAAGAAAAAAAAGTATGAAAAAAATGCTTCAAAAAAGACTCCCAATCGGTAGTCTTGGTAGTCATCCCAAAGATGTTATGCTTGAGCCCGTCTGCTCGACTCCACATTGATCTTATGAACCTAAGTCTTGCAAGCGCTGTTTTGGTGGAAGTCTCAGCATGCTGAAAGGCACTTGACCACATGAACTGAGGCCTCGTTACGTCATCCGCGAGTGTCGAGCGGAAATCTTGAAGGGACTGGGTTTATTAATCTGTCAATGCTAATATGGGTTCCAGTCACTTGGGAATTTATCAAAAATACTTAATTTATCACAGAGGATAATTCCAAGATATTAACCACAAAGCAAACACTAACAGAAAGTTAAAAATGTATCTTTTATCATATACTGAGTCAGAGACAAGACAGCTCCTGGCAACGCTTTTATCAGCTGCAGTACACACCCACAGCCAGCAGATGGAGTTCTTGATGACTGTCTCAAATATCTCAAGACATCGTGTCGATCTCTTGGCAGCAGTGTCAAAATGTCTCATTTTCTCATGAGGCTTCGTTTTCACCATCCCTACCAATGGGTGAACTTTGGCTTTGTTGTCTAACAACAAAGACCGAAGAACTTTTTTTTGTGGGGATGAAACCATTTGGAATTAAGACTTTGCCCATCCCTGGCCTCCAAAGGACTCCTGTAAGGGGTCTAGTCTATTTTATGACTACACAAGGTGTTTCCTTTGATAAGTTACATGGTACTCTTAAGCAGGTGGAGGAGGGGTAGATGGCAGTTTATTCAGGCCTCCTGTTCACCAAACCAATGTGAAATACCAGGGCAGATGAGAGGCTTCCTGCTGGGTCTCTGTCAGAAGGGTCTGAACAACCACAATCATGATTATAAGTAATGATAAACTGTTGCTTGTTTCAGAGAAATATAAATGACTAATGAGAAGAAAATGAAACTATGCTGTAGCTTCCTGTCTACACTGCTAAACATCTTTGTATGTATTTTTTTGCCATGCAAAACAGCCATAGTGTGCAGTCTCTTACTGACAGCTGCAACACAGATACAATAAGTGGGATCAGCCAATATATAAAACAAAAAAGTGGAGCCAGTGGAGTGTGACAGTAGCAACTGGGCACAGACACTGAAAATAAAAGAGGCAGATATGATTGATGCTCCAGAAGAGCCCGACAGCCAATTGGCAGCTTTTTTTTTTTAATAAATTCCCTGAAACACATTGTTTTTGTAACGCCACCAATACCTTAGTGGATGCAAATCAACATATCACAATAAAATCTTGTCACTTTCTTGTTGGATTTGGGCAAAAACATCACATGGGTAGCAGTGCTGGACTGGCCATCGGGCATTTTCCCGGTGGGCCCACAGTGATTTTGGGCTGGCCTGGCTTTTTTTGTTTGTTTGTTTAATATAGCTTTTGTGGTCAGTGGCAAACTGGTAGTTTGGCCCATTATTCCTGAGTGATTGTGGGCTGGACCAATTACACCTGAGGGCCGATGCCCCCCTCCATCTTGGGCCACCGCTGTCAATCGATCGATCAATCAATCACCCAGAGAGAACTACAGAAAGAGCAAAACACAGAGAGTTTTCATGGGGAAAATTGGGAATTAAAGAGGCTAGCTCTTCATACAGATGCTGCCAAATGTATTATGATAACACCGAAGTTTGCTGGAGGCTGTAGAGGAACTTTCAGCCACAGGTGACGTAGGCGGAGGTCACCGGCAGGTGGATGAGGGTGACCCGCGGCGGACCCTGGCGGGGGGTAAGAAGTGATGAACTACACTCTACCTGGGTTGATAAATCAAGTTTGGGTGTAGTCTAGTTCATTTTTGTTGTGCTTGCTAACTCTTTAAAAGTCAGTAGTTATAAGCAGGCTGTGCATCGCACAACGTGCAGGCAGCGCGCGCATCGTCGTCAGCTGAGTCAGACACAGATATAAGCGTTTTTATGAATCTATCAGGGAGGTGAAAGTGGAAATTAGCTGGAATATTTCTCCTGCTACGCCGATGTGTCGCCTACATCACAGGCACGCACAGAGCTGAATACTGTCGTTAATGGTGATTCTCAGTAGTAAAAAGGTTCCAGTCATTTTTAGGTTTTATTAACGTCAACATGTTATCCAAGAGCTGAACTTGAAAGAATATTTAGAGCATGCCCACTAAATGAAACGTTTGCAGAAGAAAATGAAATAACTGGTCTGACACAAGGGTTTGTTTGTTTTTATTCGCTATATTTCAGCCATTTATGGAATATTATTGTGCGATAGAGATTGGAATTGTCACGTGACTTCACACTGTGCAGCTGTTATATTCAAATTATTTAACTGTCATCACATGCTGTGATGGAGAGGTTACCCAGTTCATGAACAGCGATAGTTCAGGAGCACTGATTTTAAGGTTGCCGGTATAGGCTATCCAGTTTATCAAGCCTGTTTGGAGTGAGATTGTAATAGGGGACTATATGGCATGAGTATGGTAGGGGGCTGCCTTACTTGTACCTGAAAAAAGTTCAGATTTGATAAAGATAAAGTGCATTGGTTATCTTTTTCACCTAGTTTATGTTTGTTTTTATTAAACAACAATTTGGCCATTATAACAGCCTGCTGATTACATTGTAGCTTTTTGTCACCTTGTTCATACTTTACAGACCACTTCATAGGCTACTGCATAGCACAACAGGACCTTTATTTGTAATGGTAAGTCCCATTGAGACATGCCATCTTTTTTTTAGAGAGACCTGCTTACCTAATGTACATGTCTTTAAATGTTGGGAGGAAGGTTTAGGTTTAAGTTTATAACATACAGAGTACATACAAAGTACATACAAACAAGACAATGTACAAGCACTTGTTTTCATCCAGAGGTGTCAGCGTCCTTCCATTGATATCTGGTAGGCCAGTCTCGGTTCAAAATGCCCAGGCTGATTTTTTTGTCCCAGTCCAGCCCTGATGGGTAGGGTTAGAAAATTGAAACGACTTGAGTAGGTTTAAAATAGATCATCGCTAGGAAGGAAATACATTCATTTTACTATGATAGCCATTTTTTTGCAGTGAGTGCCACAATTTTGATTATTTATTGAAATGGATCAAAATTACATCATGGTCTCGAGCATCACAATCAAAGAGAGGATTGACGATCCCCCCTGCCATTTACATACATCAGGGAGGTGTGCATGTATACATGTGTTTTCATGGTACCGGAGGTACCGGACATGCAAGTGGTGTTCATCTGTCAGGTGAAACTGTTCTTTGAAGATGGCTCAGAGTCCAACGGGGGCAGCTGCTGTGCCTCACCTCAGTGAAAAAATAAGAACAAGGAGCCTTATATGGAAGTGTTTCCTATTCATTTAGGACTGGTGCGCTGCCATTCCTGAATTCCAGCCGCTGGCCCTCATGTGCTACGTGTCAGATATCCCCGCATCACTGTATGCAAGTGAGCACGTGAGCTGCTGAGGTTGAAACAAAATCACATCGTACATGGGCCTGATGTGAATCGGATATAAGGCATTGAAGATCATTCGTTAAACTTTATAAATGGTATTTTTGCACAGTGATCCATCACCTTAAGGTCAGTGAATCAATCAGACATAACTGCTTTCAGTGGGTTTGCTCGCATGTGTGTGCTGTTATCTCTTGTCCTAATTACTCATTGCATTTGTTGAAACTTTGTTCATTATAAACATTAAAAAAAAGGTTTACATCTCTGGCTGCTGGCATTTTCAATGCTGATGAAAAGCATTGAGCACAATATTGCTTGTTTCTTTCAAACACTTGAAGACGTCATGCCATTCCAGACCTATTTTATTCTTGTTTCTATATTTTCAAATTTATTTGTTCATGTTTGTTGAAAAAAAATTAATAAAACCAATGCCTGTAGACTAAAGCAGTCTGAAATTGGCATAAGAAAAAGAGAAGAAAATAAAACCAGAATTGAGTTGAATCATGACCCTAAAATTGAACATCGAATCAAATCGAGGATTTGGCCATAACATCTAGTTTATCTCACAACCACTAATGGTTACATATTCTTTGAACATAGTTGCAGGTCATTTTGCCTGCATGAACAGGTGATAGAATCATATATGAGAGGGAAATGATGACCTGTGAGAAAACATATTGTTGGAAGTTCACATACAAAAGACATGAAATACCTTGTTTTGCTTGTAATCTCTCTCCTGAAGAATCAAACTTTGAATAAAACATGAACACTGACTACAGTATAAGAAGTGCTTGATAATTAAAATAATTATGAACTTAACCCTTATAAGTCAAGTTTTAGTGCTCTGGATGTGAAAAACACAGACATGGCAAAGGAACTATTCACTGTGAGATGTCACAGAGGTGGTCTAAAAGTTTAATCCACTGCTGGATAATGAGAGGAAAAAGTGCAAATGGGAGTCTGCAGTCATGCCGAGGTAAATGGCATGTGTGTGTGTGTGTGCATTTGAAAGAGAGAGTTACGGAGGGAGAGGATCCCACCATTACAGGAAGTGTATCAACGGTACAGCTGGTGAACCTCTGGGTTGCCGGCAGAAACTCCAATCAGACCAGCTGAAGCCTTCCTACGTCCTGATGTGAGTCCAGATTAAACCCCCAGGAGTGACCTCAGCTGCCACTGAAATGAATTACACACATCTATGCATCACACACACACACACACCCACACCCACACACAGACCTGGCTGCTAATTACTCTCCACATTGAAGTGACAGACCCAAACACACAGGGTTGAGTTTCCAGGACTTTATACTGATTTTTAAGATGGACTGTAACCTCATCAGTCACTTCCACTTACCATTACGTTCATTCATACATAGAAAACTTTCAAACTTAATATATTTACTATTTACTTTGTGTCTCCTAAAATGAACAAAATTCATAAAATGTGACTGTGTAAAAGATTTATGTCCTTGCAAAATGGGAAACATGCACACACACATCCACCCACACGTGAAGGTGTTAATTAAACAATGTGACAGGTGATGTCACTTTTCCGTGCCAACTCTGACTGAATACCCATCCTGATGCCCACTGTGTCAACCAGCTGCCATGTCTCCTCCACACACACACACACACGCACACACGCACACACACCCAAACCATTGCCAATTGATGATGGTGAGGGAATCGATCTTAGCAGGCTCCAAGTTCTGCATTTGTGGCCGGAGCATGTAGCAGTTGGTGTCCTGTATCAGCAGCTGCAGGCTGGTTTCAGGTATTTCTTCACTGAGCAGAGAGCATGGGACGATTTCACTCTTTTCCAACCGTCTTTGGCAGAAGTTTGATTCTATCCACCTCTTGCTGGAGAGGTTCCCCTGATGTTATTGGTTAAAATCTGCCTGTGAGAGACAGATGGTTCATCCACTCACCTGCCAAGAATTTCTTTGAAAGCACCTGCCCTTTTCCAAACACTATCCAGCGACAACCTCCCAGATGGTTTTGTGCAACAAACCATCTGGTGTGTTAGGTTAGCATTTGTGCAGGACTCCCAGGCTTTTAAACAATTTATTTCCTTTGGTTTACTCTGCCACTTTCTAGGAAGTATGAGCATCAGCCTTGAGGGAAAGGTTTGTTACATATTCACTTTTTTACCCTTTGGTTGCTTGCCTCAGAAAAGGCCAGTACTTTTTAAAAACTGATGTCAAGAGGACAAGTTAAAGTTCTTATTACCTCAAGCTTACGAGGACCATTTTCTTGTGATAATGGGATACGTTTTTAAATTATCTCGAGAAAATGAATGTTTTTTTGTGATAAAGTTTGTTTTTTGAGACAATGAGATGATTAAGTAATAATATTTAGAATCGGAACAAGAATTACATGTACATGTTGGGAGTTCTGATGTATTGTAGCCTGAGCGGCAGGTAAACAATGTGCGATGAATCGGCGGATGCCTAGTTGACAGCTGGATTGGTGCAGCATCTGCAGTGTTGCAAACTCTGCAACGGTCTGTCGTGGTGAAGCAGGAGCTGAGCAAGAAGGCAAAACTCTCAATTTACTGGTCAATCTACATTCCTACTCTCACCTATGGTCACAAGCTGTGGGCAGTTACCAAAAGAATGACATTGTGAATCCAAGCGATGGAAATGACTTTCCTCTGCAGGGTGGTGGGGCTTTCTCTTAGAAAAGCGGTAAGAAGCTCAGTCATTTGGGATGGACTCAGAGTAGAGTCGCTGCTCCTCCCCATTGAGAGGAGCCAGATGAGGTGGCTTGGACATCTGATTAGGATGCCTCCTGGATACCTCCCTGGTGAGGCGTTCTGGGCTTCCCAGCAACCCAGGGAAGACCCGGGACATGCTGGAGGGACTACATGTGTCGGCTGGCCTGAGAACGCCTGGCCATCCCCCCTAAGATGAGCTGGAAAATTTGGCTAGGGAGAGGGAAGTCAGGGCTTCCGTGGCTGCTGCCCCCATGATCTGAGCCTGAATGAGCAGCAAGAAGAAGGATGGATGTCATAACAATTAATATGTTGTTCTTAATTAAATTGATTGAGGGCTACAAGTCATGCTGTGCACGTGTGTGTGTTTGTAATTCTGGTATGTCTTAGAAATTTGACTTCAAGAAGTAAAATCAGATTGGGTTGAACAATGATGGATGTTCCTCCATCTGACATTTTCAGCTTACATCCTTTGCTGGTTTGACTGTACTGGGAGAATCTCGTACAGCACAGCTTCTGTACTGGGTTCCCCTTTGGACCCAGTTGAGGTGGTGGGAGGAAGATGATATCTAAGTTCTCAGCACTGCAGACCTCCTTCAGCAACAGACTGGATCACAAGTGTTTTATCATAAGTCCCTGATTCCTGCAGCAGTCAGACTGGAAACCAGCACTGCTCCCAGTACAGCACAATCCAACAAACACACTTAATAAAAGATCATTTAATTTTTAGAGATGTCTGATATTGTCAGCCTACCGATATTATCGACTGATATCAGCATTAAAATATGATATCAGAAAATATCTGTATAATTTTTTTCACACTGATGTTGCTACAAAAACCTAGATCAAGATTTCGTAACAGAACAAGGAGATCTCGCGAGATTTTGCTCCATTAGCATTGGTTTAGCAAGAAGAAAAGTTACTGTCATTCTGGAAGATTTTCATATCCAAGCATTTCTTTTAGAGTCATGTAATGGAAATTAGCTTTGTTATAATCCTGCATATTTACACTTTCTATATACATTAAAGTCGTTATAGAAGATGTTTCTTTCAACAATTTTTGCAATATACGATAAAAGTGGGTCCACTACCCGATACACGATGACTAATTAAAAGCTTTAAATATATAAATATTACTATACATCAACTGTGAAAGTAATGGGGCTGAAAAAGATCCCCCAATCATCTCTGCATTCCTTCACTTGATCATTTGTCTACTGGGTCGTCAATCACTTTTACTGCCCTGGTAAGAACGGGTAATAGGCGAGACTGACCAATGAGAGTGATTGATTGGCGGAAGTAAAGCTGCAACCCGGAAGCTGCACGCACTCGTCTGATGCTTACAGCAGGTCGCTAACATCATTCTGCTAGCAGTTAGCGACAGACAGCGACATTTCGTTTACTTTCGTTTGTGACGTGATACCTGCTGTCTGCTAAACACCGGAGTGGTTATTCTGTGGCCGGAAGATGGAGCTGTGAATCTAGCAGGTTGGTCTAGCGCATTAGCACTATTGAAAAACTCGCGAACAGTCTGTGCTTTCTGAAATGAGGAAACATCTTCTATAGCGCCTTTAATATGCACTGTCCCATTTTAAATAAATAAACTCAAACTCAGTGGGACTACGGTGCAGCTGCTGCTGCTACAGACTGACTTGCTTTGAAGCTGGTTATAACATGTCTGGTTTTAAGCTGTTGGTTAAGTTACCAAGTTGTAAGAAACACTTAGCCACATGTTGGCTAATACCTGCTAGTATCTCATATTTGGCAGCCAGATGTCCACAATGAACTCCTCAGGCTGAGTTAAGGCTATTTTGGGATCTTTGCTCTCAGAGCAGAGTTGTACTGTATTGCTCAAAATATTAGAGATGCAACCTAACAGTTGTCTGCATATATCGGTATTGGTTGACATCAGATATCAGAGATTAAGATTAAGAATTAGACAATATCGGATATCGGTAAAAAAGCCAATATCCAACATCCCTATTAATTATTTCACATATCTAGGAGTCTAAATTCTGGCTGAGCGTGAATGTGAGCCTGAGGGAGTGTTTGTCTCTCTGTGTTGGTCTTGTGATGGACAAGTAGGTGCTGGAATGGATCCAACCTCCCTGCACTGGAATAATCCGTTATCTCGAGAAGACATCATGAGATAATGATGAGATAAATTATCCCATTAAGTTATCGTGAGAATACTTATACATGAGATAACTATGGTTGGAAAAAAAAACAAAACATGCAAGCACGACTGCTTTTGGTTTCCGTGATTATTCAAAAATGATGTAGATGCACAATGACTTTCCTTCTGCTTGACTTCCTTGTTTAACTGCTGTCAACCTCAAAAATCATGTCTGCTTGTTACATGTTGATACTCGTCTTTCACAACCCCTGCCTTGAAATTTGCTGGTTTTCTAATTTTCAGGTGTCAGTGATTGTGTGTGTGTGTTGTATGCATTTGGGAACACAATCACGCATAGATTTGTGCCTCTCCATGTTAATAAAGCCTACAGATATAGCTGTCAGCTTGCTGTGTTTATACAGGCTCAAGGCCAAATGCTCGAATATCCTCCCTGACTTGCTGTCTCAATCCATCGACATCTTTCCATCTGTCTTTCGCTCTTCATCCCTTTCCATCCACATCTGCTTCTCTAGCCTAAGTTTCCTGCAGTAAGTGCATCCGGTCATCTGTTGAAGTATCTCTCTTTTTCTGTCCATTTCCATTGTGAAATGAATGCCAAAATTCTTCTTATTACAGGATTTTCAGTTTTTCTTTTAATAGAGAGGATTGGGTGGGGAAAGAAACAGAAATCCACCTGCAGACATTTTTTGCACATTTAATTATTTTCAACAGCACTCACAGAGCAGGTGCTATGTTTTTGCACTCAGCTGTTGCTTGCAAATGTAAGGAAGCAGTGGTGACATTGTAGCTGCAGGAAAAAGGCAGTAGCAAATAGAAAACACAATTTTCTGTGATTGCACTGCTGTTTGGTTGTTAAGCCGGAGAAATAGGCCATCTCTCATTTAAACATGTGGTCTACCCTGCAAAGCGGAAAACTGAAAGAGCTATTTCTTTTTTATTCTGACTTACCACAAAAAACTGTCTATTTGCACTTCAAATATTCTCAATAACATATATTTTGACCACACCTTTGCTGCCCCTGTATGTTTAATTGTTGACTGCACTGAGCCAACGCAACAAAAAACAAGAATATGGGCTGCTAAATTGCGGTTTTTCCTGCGAAAGCTTTGTCGACACTCTTATTAAACGATCTAGAGCCCCATTAAAATAAACAGGATTGGAAATTAAGGTGCCTTTGCTAGAGGAAAAAAAAAATGTTATTTGCTTAAGATGTTGGGTCAGTGAATCAGTTTTATAAGAAAGGAAATATCATTACAATACTAATTGGCTAAATATAAACTTTTCCTCTGGCAAAGCAAATGCTTTTGGTAATGGTACTTAATCATTATTTAATCTGAGATCATGGGAGGTGCAGAGCCCTGGAAATATCCCTGTTGGTAATCAGAGTGGCTCTCTGACTGATTGACTTGAGACTAAGGCTAAAAAGCATTTTGGTGGATCTGGGTAAATGTCAGGTGTAGAAATTGATACAGTGGAGCTTTTTAGTGCTGGGGTAGAGAACTGTGCACTCTAAAGGTCAATCCACATTAAGAACACTTTTAGAAGTAGTTTTTGACATCTGTCATTATCCTTGACCATCTCACAAAACAGACGCCTGCAAGTCTACACCCAAAGACAAATATTACCATAATAATTTTTTATGCTTTAAGTTCTTTCTTTGATCTTTTTACTGAAAACTCTTATCTAACTCATCTTGTTCTTTATTGTAAAAACTCAAATTCTCAACAAGTATATTTGTCTAATTTCTAGTCAAAATATAAGACATAATCACTTAAACAGAAACATTTCAGTGAAATATAAAGTAGGAACTTGTTTTAAGACAATGCATGTAAAAATGTCTTATTTCAAAAAATCTTCTCAAGAAAATTTTACTTGTTCTATTGGCAGATCTTTAATAATAATAATAATAATAATAATAATAATTATTATTATTATTATTATTATTATTATTATTATTATTATTATTATTGTTGTTGTTGTTGTTGTTGTTGTTGTTGTTATTATTATTATTATTATTATTTGCTTGTAATAAGCAAAAATAAATAAATAATAGATAAAAACCTGCCAATAGAAAAACTGAAAATTTTTGGATAGACTAAGATGCCTCGAAATAAGACATATTTAAGATGCATTATCTTAAAACAAGTTCCTACAGTCATCCTTAAAACGATTCATACCCCACAATTAAAGAAGAAAAATCAGCTGTCAGTGAATTAAGTTAAAATTAACAATAACATTTCTATGAAAATCATGACATTGGTTTTGATTTGTGGTTCCAAAGTAAAATTAAAAACAAACTTACAAAAAATAAAACAAGGAAACAAGCATGATGGGGTTCCAAATCTAAAATTTTGTTGAGCAACACTTTGAGACAATCACTGCAATCAGGTGTTTTCTCTAATCTTCAAAAAGACTTCTACACCTCTTGTCAGGTATTTTGGTCCACTGTTCATGGGAAAGGTGTGCTAAAGCGATGACTGACTGATGACTGACAATTCAAAATCAATACTTTAATTGACTAAATTATAATTTTGTAAATTTTTATTTATTATTAGTTTCTTGTTTTTTAAATTACTGTTGTGAATTTTCTTTAATTCAAAGCTATGAATAATTTTGAGGACCGTACTGTATATCTCACTGGACTGGTTGTATTTAGGTAATTATGCCTTATATTGAGTGTGATAAAATATTGTGACTAAAAATTAGACAAATATACTTTTTTTTAATTAGTTTTTGCAGTGTATGATCATTTTTTGCTAGTGTCTGATCAAAAAGACCATTAGATTCATACACAAACACTTTGTTTCTTGCAGTTCTACTTAAATGGAAGCAATTTTCATCCAGTAGCCCTGTACAGTTTGAGGACTGCTCTCCTTTCTGCTTTTGACACACAGCTGGTTTTGATGGGAGGAATGGAAGTTTGAATCACTGTGGTCTGAATCAACATTTCACTTGTGTTGCTTTTAATATGGACTAGAGGATGGTGACATAGGTGACATTAAATGAAGTGTTGATGTGGACATAAAAACAAAAAAGACTAATAAAGTGAAAATTCCCACAACCAAAGATGTGTTTCAGCACCTGGCGATCAAAGAAAACACATCTTTGAAAACTGCTTGTTAGTGTGTAACTGTTTCTACTAAAGGGAAAAAAAGAAAAGTGGTTCACATATAGACTAAGAGCCGCTGTTTAAATGTGTGAATGTAATAGTAAATATGGCTCCTATACTGTCAAAATGCGGAGTCTTGAGTTGTCAACATGATAAGAGGAAAAAAGTCCATTTACCATTTAATCAGAGCCTGACTTCATATACAACTGAATAACACGTAACTACGTGGTTACCTGGTGTTCAGGCTTTTTCATTTAGAGAATGGATAATGGAGTGCATTTACATTTATAAACAGAGGAGACAAGGTGACAGAAAAAGCAGATTATGCAGCAAATTGGATTATGTGCATTGTACATGCATCAGCTGTCAGCTCTAAAATACATGCTGACATGCAGGTCAGTGACTATGATCTCAACCTTTTACTACATTTTGAAATTTCTTGAAAAATATTTGCATTAACACCAGCTATTTCCTTAAGAGCAGGAATTTTTTTTAGCCATATGAAGTAATGCCAGTTTCAGCTTTAGATAGGAAATTAAATGATAGTTTACCTGGAGGCATGTCCTGGATGTACCCGAAAATGTTATGATGTTTAACATTTTAATCCAATTACAATGCTATAATTGCAACAAACTTCCCCTGCTTCATAAATTTAGTGTGTAAATGTTAAAAAATGAAGCAAAATCATTATTATTATTTTAGTAGTCACTTGAGAACTTGTGACATGATTCCTGCTGCTCTGTTGAGGGTTTTACCCTTTTTTCATCCACTGATTAGGTTTGACGTCATGCGGCTGCACAGACTTATTTCACTGAAAAGGCTTTAACAGAGCAGGTTACTGTATAAAACTAACAAGATATGTTAATTATGGCGCTTCTTATTTGTCTTTCTTGAACCTTTGTTATGCAATAGTTGATGCTGCTGATGTAAAAAAAACAACAGATTTTTGTTGGCTCCACCAGCACACTGAACCTTCAGCTCAGTCTTCTTAACCTTTATTTGACACCAGAGGATGAGGACTCTTCACCAACAAAGTATGTCTTCACCTGCTCTGTGTCTGACTTTATCTATTATTGTCTGACAAACTCCATATAAGCTTTAACCTTCTTGCGTCCCTCTGCTTTCTTCCATATTCTCCATTTGTGTCTCTGTGGACTTGTCCCCGTCTATTTCTTCTTTGTATTTCATACTGTACAGTTTTCCCTCGATCGTCTTGCCACATCTCTCTTTTCTATCACCCCGTCCTCATTTTTACTGCCTGTCCTTCTGTGGCTGTCCCTCTCTGTTTTTCAATTTCACTCCCTCACTTCTTCGCTCGCTGTGTAAATCCCCTCTTATCCACTCCCAGTAACAACTCACCACATCCAGCTCTCTTGTTCTGTCACTATGGATATTTGTTCTAGATTAACCTGTCACGCTCCCTTCCACTTCTCCACTCTCTTGCTTTTTTTCGCACATATTTCATTCTTCTTTTTCATTCTTTCTTCCCCTCTCCTCTACCTCCTTCATTTATTGTTTTTACTCTTACTTTTGCCGTGCCAGCTCTCTCCTTCCCCTGGAGAAATGCAACATCAGATTAAAGGGCATCACAGCAACTAGTCCAATGAAATATAAATGTCTGTCCCTCTCTTCCTCATATCTCCCTCCACCTCTCTCCCATTTGCACAGAAAAAGAGAAAGAGGGACCCTGATGAGCCACCAACCGCCAGCCAATTCCCAGGGATGACACGCGTGTTTGTGCCGCACCGATTGCCGTTTGCTTTTCATCTGAGGGGTAGATTGAGCTCTTGACCCACTCCTCCTCCTTTCTTTCATTTTCCTTCTCTCTACAGCTTTCCCCTCCTGTTTGTCACAAAAGTCTGGAGATGGATTTCAGTAAGAGTAAGACAAGTTTTCTACATTATTTTCTCAGAATTCGCTCATGTTTTTTGTGAAAATTTTCCATCTTTTTCCTTCCCAGCACACGTTCAACATGCCGTCTGCAAATCTGCACAAGCTTAATAGGACTATTCCACGTCAATTTAGTCACATTTCAAAACGTTTTCACTTCATTTTCATTTGCATTGAAGCACAAGAAATCTGCATAATGCATATGATTTTGTAAACTCCAAATATTAAAGCTCTGGGGGACTCATTTATCAGGTTAGAGACACTTTTACACTAGGAGTGGCTCAAATTACACAGCATGTTTCGGGTTTAAAACAGGCAAAGTATCATTTTGCTTATGGGGAGAGATGTGTATTTGGTCTATCAACTCCTGTTGAATTTGGAAACATTCATAGACAAGATGTTATGCTTTTATTTTTCATCCAAACTTTACTGACATTAGAATTCCACAATGTAACTTTCTGATCTCAAAAATGATGTTTTCTTTTTTTAATCAAATTTTGATGGTCTTAGTGACATTTCTAATGTGCATTAATGGAGCCATTGTTGCCCAGCAGCATACTGAGGTTGAGAAACCGCACTTCACAGCGTTTTTCCTGGGATGCTCTGTCACTTTACAGCAGCATTTAGCAACTAGATATCAGCACTTTGGCCAGTTTGTATGCACCTCATGGCTGATTTAGCAAAAAAAAAAAAAAATGCAAAAGGATATAAGAAGAAGAGAGGGGAAGAGAATGTATAAACATAGCCTACGTTTACATGCTATCAAAATTCGGGTTAAGGTCAATATTCCGGTTTCTGAAAGATTAGGAATAACCCATTTACATGCGTGAGCAGACAGCGTTACTCCTGTATACATGATCACTGCAATCAACTGGAATATTCTGACCCAAACTGCGACGCACAGAAAATATCATGATGATGGGGGATAATGAAGCATCCGGAGCCACTATGGTCAAGCCTGCCAAGTTTCAGAATTCCAGCCAAAATAACGCCGGTTGGCTTGGCCGCGGATCCGGGAGAGGCGGTTGGCTTGACGGCAGTCCTTTGCTGGTGCTGCTGTGCTGGTACTGACCCACCAGCAATACTTGATGGGTCATAGAAGGAGAGAACGTGTGGTGGAAATGGAGCTCGGAGCTGAAACTGTGCACATTCGCGCTTCCCGTTTCCACCAGAGTCCCCCGGACACTCAAGATGAAGGTGTGCAGTCAGGACTGGAGGGAACGGTTGTAATGATGAAGTTAACTGACTCCTGCTAGAGTCAGTGAATTTTTCCTGTCACGTCTTTATCAAACTTTGCCAGATGAGTGATGGAGCCCCGCAAAGTAACTGTTTGCACACCAGCTCCTCTCGGGATGTATGTTGCCATGGTGATATATAAACTAGCAAGTACTGTCTGATCGCTGCTATAAATACTCACTATAGTTTACTCAAAAGACCAAGAATCCTTGCAAATAGAACATGCACAGACCACAAATATTCCTTTTAATGGAGATATTCTGATACGCGTTTACATGACCAAATATTCCGGTTAGAAAAAGAGTAACTCAGGGGTAATATTCAGGTTTTTAAAAACGTTTTTGCTAGTGTTTACATGGCCGTGCGGAACCGGGTTATTGCTAATATTCCAGTTATGAAAGGGTTAAGAAAGAGTTATTGGCTGCATGTAAACGCAGTGATAGACTGTTTAATATTCTGGACAAACCTTCCATTCATGTGACCCGTTTGTTTTAGAAGAGCTGAAATGAAGAAAGCTGGGCAGTTGCCACCGTCACCATCTTAGCCGCGTTGTGTGTGTCATCATTCCTGGAAAATACAAAAATAAGCAACGAGAGGGGGCTGTGAGCAAGGGGGTGAGTAATTGACAGCCAAAAAACTCTGAGCTAAGAGCTAACCGAGCTAACACTGAACTAATGGGAGCTAATGCAGATAAGCGGGCTAAAGCTAAGGAATGCTGTTAGCTGGCTTAAAACCGCTGTTGTGCTACTTTGCTACGTACAGACTGAGGCCTCCGGGGAGCATGCAGAGAGGAAACCACTAGCCATTTAAGCATAAACATCTGTGTGTTTATGCTATACCTGTAAGGACAATGCCCTATTTATAAAAAAAAAAAAAAAGAAAATAAAGGATTCACAAGCACTTTCAAAAAGTGATACGTGTGTTGCATTGTTATTTCTGTATAAACCTTTTAGATTCTTGCCTATTTAGACTGATAAGTGCATATTTTCATTGCATCATCATATTTGCGGGAAGTTACTTCCCCACAAACATAATAGATCTCTTCAAACGTAACAGTTATTACAGTGCATTTGCGGGAAATCACCTGTTGGATTTGTAGCAGGCAGCGGCTGTTACATTCGTGGAATATGCACGTTTGCAGGATTATTATATTAAAAGCTGTATATTTTGTTACATTTGCAGGCGTTATTACATTGGCGGGTGTGACAGCGTCTAACTGAGAAAATCTGCCAAAGTTCAGGAGTGCTTTTTTTAAAAAAAAAGAACTGAGAATAGAGCTGTTTAAAGCAGAGGTGTTCAGAGGTGATCCTCGAGGACCGCTGGGTCATAGTAACTAAATGAGATTCTAAATGTGAACTAAATGAGTGGTTAAAACTTTATAATAGTATTTTAGTGGCTCTTACGTGTGATTTCTCCTCCATGTAAATAAACTTTTTTACTAGAATGAAATTAAACAAGAAAGGAGAAAAGAAAAGGAATGTCCCTACAGCATGTCCCTACTTATGATTTATGCATTTTCTTAAAAGAAGCCAAAATTAACAATTGTCAGGCTAAAGAATAATTTAATTAAATCGTATGGCAAAACAACACATTCTTTGCCAGAGTTTGGAACTTTCATGGAGTCTTGTGTCACAAAAAAAGCCTGAGTCCAATATCTGCATGATACTTCGCTCATTATAATCATAAACCGCAGGAGCCGTCTTTATCGTCTCTGTGCAAGGTGTCACATCTTGTCTTGTTATGTCTACTGCATGTCATGTTGTGTCTTAAATGTCAAATAATGTGTCTTCAGGCAAATCAAATCTTAAAATATTGCAGTCTACCCCTCAAAATGATCTCATAAAGAGTGTTCTTAGTGTTAGAGTGAGAGAACAACCGCCTACAGTATGTAAACAACTCATTAGTTTCAAGGAATTTCATTATAATGATGGTATCAATGTTATATTTTAGCAACATGTTGTTAATATGATTGATTTAGCTGATTAGCATCTTCTTTCATATTTTAATGATTATGTATTACACTTCAAGGAGAAGAATAATGTTGAACATCAGAAATTAACAGTAGCCATTACAATTCACACAATCAGTCTGCTGAACAGAGAGAGCATGAGCGAGGCTCCATTGACTGTTGGCTGTTTTGGAAAACACTCAGTGATGGGCTGGCTGAAGGTGATTTTGGTAGTCTGGTGATCAGGAGAATCAACATGAGAGAGGATTTGCTGCCAGGTTTTTTTTTTTTCTTTTTTTAAGATTTTAAATTAATGTTTTTGTTCAAAAATTGATGCCCCCCCCCCCCCCCCACAATTTAAATTAATTTTAGTCTATGTTTATAAGATGGGTGGGGAAAAAGTTACTGCTTTTCTCCAGCAGAGGGCAAAATATCTTCGGCTATCTACTTACATGACATGATACTGTATCTGTGTCTCGAAAAAAAAAAAAAAACAACAGCAAATGGCAAAGAATGGTAGACAATTGTTACAAATGCAAACTACAACAAAATTCAGCAATATAGAAGAAGTCCAATTTAAATGGAATCGCCCAAAAAATCATGAGAATTAAATCAGAAAAAAGGTCGCAGCGCTATTACCTACTCAGGAAACAGACATCACAGGAATAACTGCATGTAATCCATGTGTTCTGAGGGGAACAAATTACCATTACTGGAACTTTACCAAGACCCGTCTGTTTTTTCACCTGGTAATTTAACAAGTTTTATTTCATTTTTTTTTTCTTTTTTTACCTTAGACACACAGGACATAAACGCTGATCAACAGCTGAATCTGTTGGACTGCGTCCCCTCTACTTCCCCACCCAGCAAAATCTGGTTGAAAAGACGTTGAAAAGACATCATGTCCATCCGTTGAAAACGTTGAAACAAAGTTTTGATTTGGTTGAAAAGTGAAAGGTGAAAAGACGTCTCTCAATTAAATGTTGAAAAGACGTTTTTCGACGACTTTTCAACGTCTAATTTTGGGCTAAATTTGGACCAAATCTGACAGTCCAAACTCAGCTCCATTTTTAACGTCTATTTTTAGGCTTAAATATGGCCATGACGGACTGACCAGATTTAGCCCAAAAAACAACGTTGAAAAAGCATCTTGTTTGGTGGGCGGGTGGTATGGTGACATTGTGCTAGTGTATCCACTGAACCTTCACTTGGACTTTCCCAGCACAGAAACAAAGAATGCACAATTCAGTTCATTTAAGGTTTTTTTTTACACTTATTTTCATTTGTTTGTAAACAGGCAAGGGATTTGACATATACAGTACAGCTTATAACATCACTGATTAATGGAAATTTCAGAACGAGGATCACAGAATAACATCATTAAGTTGCAGAGTTCAGATCATAACAAATATGTTCTGGGAACAATGTGGTTACAGTTCTTTGTGTTTATAACAATCCCATTTTTTCTGAAGTTCCTGCCCTTTTTCTTTCTGGAGTCATAGAGTAAAGGTCATTGTCTCTAGGTAGTAAATCAAGTTGATAATGTTCATAACAAGCTTCCTGCTGGTTGGAGTCAGCATTTGGTGACCGTTCTGTTACTTGAAGCCAACAATACAGTATCTTCACGAGATATCCCTCATTTTTATTTAATCCTTCTGGTAAACTTCCAAGATACAACCAGGTAAAGGAAAGATCTAGTTCAGTGTCAAGGATTTCAGAAATTAATTGTCTGACCTCTTCCCAGAAGATCCCCAACTTTGGGCAAGACCAGAAGATTTGGCAACGGTCTGCAGAGGCCACCCCGAAGCCCCTCCAGCAAGGGGACTGTGAACTTCTTACTTTTGCTTTCTGTTTTAGAGTAATAGAAACACTAATCAGATTCTTCCAACAATAATCTCGCCATATAGTAAAGAATTTGTTGTAGAGGTTGTATTTTTCCAAAGTTCCCAGACTTCATCTGAAATTCTCGTAATAGCTTCTTTTTCCCATTGTTGTCTGATATCTGTTGAATTCTTGCTCATGGATGTAAAAAAATTGTAGAGTTTGCAAATGATGCCATTTGTACTTTTAATGGAATAAGCATCCATAAATATGTGTGTGAGATTCTCCTATTTAAGCAGTTTACTTTGGTTGAAACCAGCTCCGTTTGACTCATTATTGGTTTTTCATTTCACGCTGTCTGAAATCTGTCACTCAACTCCCTCCCAGCATCGCATAACAGAGTGCTGCTCATTTTCTAATCATTTTGAGGGCCAATTTTATTTATTTAGTGATTGTTTTAACCATTTGTGTTTGGCTAAGTGATGAACTCAAAACATAAACTCATGTCTGCTCGTCAGACTTAAGAGGACCTCCTTTGTTAGGAGCTTGATGAACATGCCAGTCTAGTTAAAATCTTCAGTCAGTATACTCTTTGTTTTGCACTGCTGATTTGAGGTTAAGTTAGTGTGTGTGTGTGTGTGTATTGGCTGCATGGAATGTGTGTATGTGTGTATAATCTTTGCATGAATTTGTGTATCGGTGCCGTTGTATATGTCAGCATACACTGTAAAGATCACTGTAAAATAAAGTAAATTACTGGAGAGGGACGCCAGTAATTTCTGTTATTTTAGTGCACCTACTGTAAATTTTTTAACAGTATAGTACTGTATTTTGAATTACAGTATATTACTGTAGGATAACATTGGGTGGTGTGGTAATTTTACAGCACATTTACTGTTATTTTAAAGTGTAAACTGTATTTTGGAGTACAGTACATGACAGTAGAATAATTGTGTTATGGTATATTTTACAGTACACAGCAGTTTATTCTAATGCTTTCTCTGCTAATGCATTAATTTCCTATAAATCCCCACAAATTAACTTATAACATATAAGGGCTTTTGAAATTCTGGACTGAACAGCAAGTCAGTCTGGACCATTTTCCATTTATTCCTCCTTTTATATGAAGCAGGTAACACCTCAGTCCTAATATGCAAGTTGCTTTTCTTGTATTTTTCTTAAATTGTGTACCTTATTGTGCTTTTGCTTTGCTTTGTGCTAGCTGAAGAAAAGAATAAGAATAAGAACTGACAGTTTATGGAGCTCCCCACTAACACCATTTTCAAAATAATCATAAGATTTAATGTTGATTAAATGTTATTGCCAGTCATTCCTGACTCTGACCTTGAATAAAAAAGTAAAGAAAAAGTAAGGTAACGAAGATGCTACTTCTGCACATAGCAATTGAGCTGGCAACTCAGAGCTAATGCTAACAGTGAAGAATATGACATTGACATGGTAATCAGATGTAAATATTTATTTTTGGGACCCATAAATTGATAAAACAATAATTCATATGCTATAAAAAAATTGGGGATAAACTTAACACTTTTATTCTTCACCCCACTAGACGTTCTGTGGGTGTATTACTTTTTAAAAAAATATTGTTTTGATGAAAAAGTTGTGCTCACCTTTAAAATAGCTTAAGAACAGTATAACGTTTAATTAAAATAGCATCAAGTGCAGTGTAAAGAACAGTCTAGCTTGTAGCAAGTCTTTTGTACATGTAGATGTGAACAATGTGAACAGTGAAATTAGAGAAAGAGAAGTAAAGGGGAAGACAGTGTAAGTGGGAGTACTTGACTGCAGCATTGGTGGTATCCTCAATCACTGATGACTAGTGCCTGCCAAACAAACAGACGTACAAAAATTTAGTAACACAACGTCACCTAAATATAAAAATGTGAAATAGACTAATGGAGGGATGCAAAAAAATAAAAGACATAAGGGGAAAGGAAAGGGCCAGAGCAATAAACTTTGAGGGAGAGGTAAAATAAAAATAGTTAAGAAGAGAGAACAGCAAGAGACAGAAAAAAGAGCGATTAGTTGTTATAGTTTAGGGAGGGAGGTTACATCTTACGAGGGCTAAGTAGTAGGCTGGTGGCATGTTGTTAGAAAGTTAAAAATACCGGGCTATTATGAAAAATACAGTTTAAATTAACAGATTTGCCTACAGTATGTGATTATCTAATTAACATGAAGTTAAAAGCTTATTTGTTTTTAATTTATAAACTGAATGAGAAAGACTGGTATTACTACTATGGAGTATAATAAAATGTGTTTAACATAAATGTAATGTTGCGTTGAGAAGAACACTCCTCACCTTTACATCTGATGAAATAAGGCGTCAGGTCCTCTCTCCCTTTTGATGATCCGCCATTCCTTCTTATTTTTTGGTTGTACAGACAGCTCTATAATTGCACAAATAATCACAAGTTAGTCTTCCACTGTTATTGGTGATTAACCAACACATGTTCATTTAAATAAATGCCAGTTTAAGTGATTTCTTTTGCTGAATGGAGTAAAACATAAGTGAAAGCCCTTGCATTTCGGCCAAGAAGCCTATTCATAACATGGTTTTAGTGACAATTTTCCTGGGAATTTTTTAGAGACCCCGCACAGGTAGTGCATTTTAACTTTACCCACAGATATATAAATGTAGAACAGTTCTATCTCACTCAGCAACTTTGGTCTGCAAAACAAAGCAGATAGAGCAGACGCAACAGACTTCAATTTTCTGTGTGAAGGTGAAGCAGTCTGGCCTACTGTTTTGTTTTTTTTGTTTGTTTTTTTGTCCTGCAAGCACTATATCAAGAGGCAACACTGTTTAAATCATCAGGTCAAGTGAGGTCAGAAATTACTGTTTATCATCACAGGTGGCATCGCAGAAAATGAAATGCAGATTGAAATAGTTACCTTAACTGTCTATTTTTTAGCTAGCTTCTATTGAGTGTAAGGATGCCCAAACATTACCTGATCTCCAGAACTACTCTAAACCTGATGTACTGTTGATAAACTTGCCTGTATTTGAAAGGACTTTTAAATGAAGTTAGATGAGAAAGTGATAAGTTACACCTTACAAAGGTCAGAAGCAATGCCAGCTTGCTAACATTAGCTAACTGAGTTCAGAGCTTGCTTTGCCAAGCTAAGCAGCCTGACCAGCTGAAACAGACCTAATGCTCTTTTTTTTATAATGTCAGTTTAATAATGTTCACACTGTAGTTTATGGAGATAAAAATCATTTTACCTCTTTGGATGAAGTCCACATGTACTGCTCTGAATAATGAAGAAGCTGTGTTGTTCAAAGTCAGGTCCAGGAATATCCCATCACATCTTATCACTCAAAAATGACTTGAGTAATGTTAAAAGTATGATCAACAAGAAGTAAAATCATCAAAACAGAAACATAAGCCTACAATTATCAGTGAGATGCTGATGGATAGTTACAAGATTTGTGAAGGAATGTGGGTCCAATTCCACCGCGTGACAGAAAATACTGTATTATACTGTTAAATTACAGTTTGTTAGCATTAACTGTTAATTTACAGTTTGTTTACATTAACTGTTAATTTACATGCAGGGATGACTATTTAACAGTATTTTACAATTATTTTGAAAAACGGTAAGATACTGTAGTAAATTCACCGTAAATTTACAGAAATTCCTTATAGTGTAAGTTTACGTGTATCTACAGTAAGATGTGTTTGTGTGTTTGCTCCACTTGGTAATTAAAGCAGTGTGTGCCAAGCCAGCGACAATGTAATACCACTCTAATCATCTTAGGCTTTCCCATCTGTGTGCTCAACATGACTCTTTGTCAAGCATGCACACAGAAAGAAACACACATTAGCCAACTCTCATATTTTTTGTGCCTTACAACACATACTAGGACAACAAGAAACTCTGCTGTTCTCTTAAGAACAAAATCAACTAAAATTGTAAATTAGGGATGAATAAAAGCAGTTCTAAACTATTTTCTTTTATTAACGTTGCCATACGTCACCTTTAAAAACTGCCAACTACAACAGACAATTCAATTCAATTTAAATTTAATTGTATAGCATCCATTCATGACAATGTCACCTCAGGGCGCTTAACAGACAGAAAAAGTCCGATCAGATTCGTAATAGCCTAGCTAAGGAAACCAACAGATTGGATCGATTCTAGACTCGACCCGGTCCAATCCCCCATCCTGAGCAAGCACGGAGTGGTGGCGACAGTGGGAAGGAAAACACCCTTTTAACAGGGAGGAAAACCCTCCGGCAGAACCCGGCTCAGGTAGGGCGGCGATCTGCCTCGACCGGCTGGGGGGGAGGAGACAGAAAGGGAGACCAACAGATACTGCAACTTTTATCCAGCCAGATCTGCTAAGAGAGGAAAACACAGTTAATGATGCAATACTGTCACAAATTTCTACATGAAGAGGCAGAGATGAGTGAGAAAGAAAGCCCAGTGCATCATGAACGTCCTGCAGCAGTCTAAACCTATAGCAGCTTAACTAAGGGACGGCTAATTATCCCTAACGATAAGACTTTTTAAAAAGGAAGGTTTTAAACCTTATCTTAAAGGTAGAGAGGGTGTCTGCCTCCCGAACCTGAATTGGTAACTGGTTCCACAGTAGGGGGGCCTGATAGCCAAACGCTCTGCCTCCCATTCTACTCTTAAGCCCCGTTTCCACCCGCGGGTCTGGGTCAGGTCGGGCCGGGCCAGGCCGGATCGGGTGGGTTTGGGTATGGATGTGTTGATTTCACGCTGCGTCCCCACAGCAACCTGTACCCTTATTCTGGAGGCGGAGAATTAGCTGGACAGCGCTGCTACGTGATTGTGTGACATCATCGCCGTGTAACGCCGTTTAACCAAAACACCGGCGCCACACGTGACAGAAACAGAAAGGAGTCACCCCAGCTTTGTTTTTACGCTGGGTCACGCGGGAAGTGGCGGATTTTTCAATGAATCAGCTGATTGCTGTGTATTAGCTCCACCTCTTTGGTCCGGATCGGTTAGATCAGTACCCCTACCGAAGGGTGCCAAAAAAGTAGGCCGGGTCGGGTCGGATATAAGGGTACCCGTCCCAGTTTTTATCTGTGGAGACGCAAAAAAACGTGGACCGATCCGGCCCGACCCGACCCAGACCCGCTGGTGGAAACGGGGCTTTAGAGACCCTTGGAACTAGAGGGTATGCTGGCGGTTCTAGAGACCTGTTTTATATGTGAGCCGAAAGACAAATCCTGGTCAAAAATGACTCCAAGATTCTTCACCATAGTGCTAGAAGCCAAATTAATGCCATCCAGATTAATTGTAAAGCTTGATAATTTAGTGCAGAGTTTTTCCAGCAAAGACTGTAACTTCGGTCTTGTCCGAATTTAGAAGCAGAAAGTTCAGGGTCATCCAGGTCTTTATGTCACTAAGACATCTATGTAATCTAACAAACTGATTGGTTTCATCAGGCTTCATAGATAAGTATATCTGAGTGTGGTCTGCATAACAATGAAAATTTATGCCATGTTGTCTGATGATATTACTCAAAGGAAGCCTGCTTCTGCTGACAGATTTTCTTCTTTACAATCTGAGAATGAAGCAGCACATGATGTTAATTGATGGAATTCATTAGAGGTGTCAACGTCTACACGTGTAAGCGGCTACACGGATAATAAATCATAACTGTTTAGAAAAAATCAATAACCGTATACACGTAATTTCCCCTCCTCCTCTTCCTCCTCTTTCATTTCTCACCAACACTGTATTTTTAGGGGTGGTGATGTTGCCTGAAAGCTTCAGATAATAACTTATTATCTGAATATACAGTATAATCGATGCATGGGCTGCAATGTTCCGTTGATATTTTTATATACGATATATATGACACAGCCTGTTGTGTCACTTCAAGTTGACTTGGAGACACAGTGGTGGGGAACAGCAGCAGAACACCGGTGCTGCTTTGTGGCACTGTAGTGACTCTTTTCAAGCCGTCAGAGATCCATAAACTGCAGCTGGAAGTGACAGATATTTCTTTCTATGGATTAGCGAAGGAGGAGATCATCAGAGATGCTTTTAGTGATCAGGAGAGATGACCGGATGCCGACTGCATCTGCGCAGTGTAAACATCACATTGGGTGAGTTTCAATCAAGTTAGGAGAGCCAGTTTTAGGGCACGGTCTCATGGGTTTCCACAAATGAACTAGACTTGAACGATCTGGATTCTTGCAGCAGGGGTCCAACAACTCGGCGCGGTCTCATGGTTGTTTTCTGAAACATTTTGAGGATATAACCGTCGTCATCACACCGTGACGCAAGTAGAAAGAGACGGCAAAACTCCCGTCCAGCTGGTGGCGTCACCACCTGTTAGAGTGTGATGTCTGTCACTAATAGACAATCTATGCGCGTACATGCATCGAGCATGCTGACTGAGAGAGAGCCAGCATGAAGTTCAGAGAAACGTGTCCTGTGTGTCTCATGACTTGGTGTGCATGAGGGATGTCTCCTTCGGGAGAAGCGTCAGCAGGGAGCTAACAGAACAACCGCTACCAGAGATCCAACACCCCCCCCCCTTTCGTCAAGCATTCCAGACTTTGCAAACATGCAGTCGGCCTCTTCCAAACGTTCCGTTCTGACAACTGTTCTGGACTCTGCATGGCGCAAAAAATACAGATCTAATCCCTTTTCTGGACTCGAATGCTTTAATCGTGACAAAAGTGTCCATGTGACTCTACCCTTAGCTGTTGCTAACTGGGTTTCATGTATATTTTTTCCAGAAAATTTAATTATTAGCATGAATCCGATCAGATACTAACTGTAACAACTGCATGTGTTTAGCAGAAGATCTAACCGCTCGTGTTAGCCGCTGTTTACTTAAAGTCGATCACCAGAACACGACTTACTTCTCTCAGCTAAAACATTTCCATATTTTTGGGTCTGTCCAGCCCACCGTGAAGCATCGATAGACATCCCTGCTTATGAAAACTTTCTTTCTCTGCTGTATGAAGGCAGGTTATTATGTAGATAGATGTAGGAAAAATCCGATCAGCTGATGTCAGCTGTTTGAAAACTTCTGCAGGGAGTCCGGTCGGATCGCATCCAATAAAAGAGATTTTTCTTTTGAATCCTTTCAGTTCTCGGGGATTAAAATGATAAATATCCATAATCTTACTTTGGCTCTACTACAGTGTCTCTGCTCTGAGTTCAGTGTGACGGCGGGATGCAAAGGTTACGTCACCACCTGCAACCTGAAGATTATTATTCTCTGACGTGCAACCGTGTACATGACGGTTAGTAGTCCCGATTACACGTGTAGAAAAAATTGTAAACGTTGACACCCGCAGAATTGATTAGGTCCAATTTAAAAAGATAACAGGTTCCAGTGTCAATTCTGTCCCCTTGTTTGTGCTTTCTGGGTGCTGGTTCAACACTTTACTGATGTCTCTGTCACTGTCACACGAATACAACTCAACACTACCGAGGACTCATCTGTTAGCGGGTTGAATATTTATTTTGATTTGAAGAAAGACATGAAAAATTGCAACACAAATGGTCCAGCACATTTTTAATACAGTCTCTTTTGTGATTGGGAGTTTCAGACTTTTCTCCAGGGTAAGCCCTGAACTCATCCGACTGATCGCTACACCAGCACATGCACAACCCTGACCTACTATGACCTACAGCCAACATGAATATATGGGTCCCATCAGGGACATGCCTGGGATAGATGGGTGCCATCTGGGCATGGGCTCAAACTGGGCTTTTTGTGCGGGGCCCACTTGGGTTTCTCACTTTATAACACCCATATGGGCTTCTAAAGTGGGGTCATTATGTAACCCGCAAACAATCCTATATGAGCCACCCCCCTCCCTTTTTTTTTTTAGACTGTTTCCAACCTTTATGAGTCCGACGTGAAATTGTTCGTTGGACATGGACAAAGTTTCTCGTTAAATATGAAATAACCGTGTTCATTGCACATAAAAACAGAGACCCTCCTGCTGTAATCCCCATATTGTGAAAGAAGCTCCTAATGGAGCATGTACAGTATAACCAAGAACAAACTAATGAATTTGATTAATGATGTTATTATGATTACATTATTGTGATTAATTATTAATCCAATTATTAATAGAATAATTTGACTAATTAATTGATTAATAGGTTATTGTTGTATATATGTTATATTGTTCGAAAGAGAGAGAGAGAGAGAGAGAAAGAGAGCCTATTACAATATGCAATTTCCCTTCTGGGATAAATAAAGTATTTTTCATTTCATTTCATAAACTTTTTTCTTGTTCTTGTGGCCTTGAAAACAAGAATTTTAGACTTCTTTAAGACTAAGATTTCAAAGTTTAATGTAATTTTACATTAGACTTTTCATTTACATTTTACATAGTTAAATGTGGCAAGCTTAAGTGGCCACTGTACACAAAGCTTGCTGCTGTCCATGGTCCTGAAGGAAATGGAACAGTTGATTTATGTCATTCAGAAAAAATTTATGTATTACATAAAAAAAAAAAAGAAAAATAATTCAAGGCTGACAAAATAATGATTTTATTTATTTATTTTTTTTTTTAAGTCAAGGACGACCAGAAATCTTATGGAAAACAGAGTAAAATATAACCTGGAAACTGACTATTTTAGGGTTCCCTCCGAATTTCTGAGATGAGTTTTTTCCAGGAGGCTCAACGTGCTTTTTAACGTGTAATTCCAAACCTGACCACCAGTCTTTCTGTGTATTTCCTAAATTTGTCTTTTCATGTATAAATATGTGCATTTGTCTAATGTTATACCTAGAGTTTATGAGTTTATTTTTGATGTTTTCTTCCAATGTTCACACCTATTCCACCAGGCACAGCAGAGACTTGCACCTGCCTTTTTGTAGAACTTCTGCAAGTCAAAAAAACACTCAGACACAGAGGGCCTTCCCTCTGGAACCATTTAACTCCTGCCCAAAGAACTACAATTATCTCTTTTAAAAGACAACTAAAATCAATGTTATTATTTAGATAAGGTAGCAAACTTAGCAAGTGTTTTAATTTTTTTTGTCTTTTTTGTTCTTTTTTATTTGTCTGCTCATCATAATGCCTGTCATGTTTAAATGACTCAGGGGAGGTGGTTCTATAAGACCTGATGGTCTTCTCACTCTCTCCTTCATAGTGTATTATTTTAAATTATTGTTGTAATATGCCTTTTTTTTTTGCTTGTGTGTAAACAAACAAACAAACAATAAACAAAGATGTTGGCTATTAGTTTTGCCAAGTGAAAATTAAGCTAACAGTCTAGTGTGAACTTGGGTTTAAGGTTTAAGGGATGGACTTATGTTTGATATTTTTTACCCGACATACATACATCATACATATATATATATATATATATATATATACATATTTTTTTTCTACAATAATCATGTTTGATGCTATATTCTTTTTTCTATTCAACCAGCACAAATCCTTTTAAAATATGTCAACCTCTGCAGAGGGAACCACAAATATTTGAAGCATGTAATTTAGAAGCATTATCACAATTATGCATCAAAAAGTCTCAGAGTACTCGGCTTATTATCCTTTAATTCTATTTCAGCAAATTATTTTTCCATCATGCAAGCTGCATTTTATTCAAAAATTGAAAAAAAAAATGACAGAGAAGTAAAAGAGAGAAAAAGTTCATTTTTTAATGAAATCAAACCACTTATTTGACTACCCTCCCAGCTCCTGCACCCCTCCATCTTGTAACTTCCTTCTGCTCCTTTTGCCTCTTCCTTATCTCTACCAGTTGGAAATTGGATGGTCTAATTTCTGTCCACCCACTCTTGACTGCTGTGTCCAACAGGCTGAACACCACACTGTCAGCCTGTTGGACACAGCTTGTCAGTAGGCCACGTTTATAAGTGGAGAAGTTTAATTTTCAGCCCCGGAGGCGAGCCTGCTCGGTGGTCCTGGCCGCTGCCACCTCAAATTTGAACAGAGGGATGTATGGTATTTTAATAATTATCTGGGCCTGCAGAATGGATCACAACTTCGATTGCTTTTGAAGTGGAAACAGACAGGATGGAAGATTTTGGGCATAGAAATGGCTGACATTGACCCATTTTATTTTATACTTATAAAACCCAATCCAGTCTTCCAGTTTTTCTCTTTTCTTTGTCTTCAGTTTTTGTATTTTTCCTAGAAATCTTCCCTTTTTTCTGCTACTTTTTTACAGTTCAACCTAACCCCCTCTTGTTCTCATGATCAGCTTGGGACTGTAGAGCTCATTTAAGACTCTAATTTACAATTACATGGACAGCGGCTTAGGTAGACCCTGCAGACTTACTCTCTTGCTCTCTCTCTCACACACACACACAGATTCATGCACATTAAACCCACCTCCCTCCATTTCACACACACACCTGTTGGGTTATTCCACTGTTGTGTGATTTTTGCAGTTAAAGGTTAATTTGAGTGTAAGGAGACTAAAGTGGTGACTGGTAACAAGTGGATAAAGAGTGGGAAACAGTAAGAAAATAAGAGGACGGAGCATTAACGCAGTTCAGGGAAAGCACCCACTGCAACGAGGGCAGTGAGAGACACTGGAGAGACTCGAGCACTCAGGAAGGATATTCAATTAGCCTTGGATGACTAGCTTACTTGCTAGAAACAGGCCACTCTCTCCGCTCACTTCTCTCTTGTCAAGTACCTTGTTAGCGAAACCTCCTTAAAGGCAGATGGATGGGGTGGAGGCACGGAAAGCAACAGATGGAGAGAAGGAGATCAAGAGATGTAGACAAAATGATGGAAATGGACAGGAGAAGCAGTGGAACATGGGGAGAGGGAAGATGGAGAGCCAAGAGGGAAGTTTTCAGAGCATCTCAAATTTTCCGCATTTAGTTATGTTTCAGACTTCTCCCAAAATGGACTCATTCTAATTTTAGTCAAAGCAAAATCCCCAAAATGATGATTCAAACATATTTAAGGTGTTTTGAACAATAAATAATGCATTAGTCTAATTATCACCCATTTTGGAAAGACTGGGGTGGAAAAGAATTTTAAGGAGATCAGCTGTGACTGTGATTATGAAGAATAGCAATACTGAGCAGGCACCAATACTGATAACAGTATCAGATATCAGTCCAATGTTCTTGTACACAGTGTCAGTATTCGTAAAAGTGTTCTGATTTAACAGAACCTGATACCAACGTGCAAAACTAGCATGTTTATATAAAATATAATAAATCTGTGGAGCTGATGTGTTCATTCTTTTAACACTTAAACATGCATAAACAAAGAAGTTATCACTAGGGTTGTAATGGTATGTGTACAGTATTTGTGCCGAACCGATTGGTACACTACTCTTGGTTCAGCACGATCCTGTACGGAATTGTTGGGTGCAGGATTTATTTTATTCAGCTCTTTTTTGTTTCATTAAGTTTTTGTGTGCCAGCGGACATAATTGAATGACAGACTGTTGAATCTTCGCTTCCACTTGGTGCAGCGCGGTTCCAATCCTGTTTCTGCAACTTATAACAACATGGCAGGTGAGCTTGTTGAGCTAGAGGAAGCTCTATCAAGTCCTCTGTTTGGAGGTACCCCGGTTTACTCAGTTCTAACTCTTTTAACACTTCCAACATGTCAACCCATCGAAAGCGACACCACACAAGTTTGAATGTTACTGGTACGACTAGAAAACAGACTAATTTAGTGAAAACAAGAGTTACAAACAACAGTATGTTACTTATTTATACATCCTTTTTATGCAGGCAGTCTGACCAGAAGAGTAACCTGCTGCGATGTTTAGTTTCTGTGATGAGGATGAGTGAAATGAAAGTGGAGCTGTTTCTGTTAAATGCTGCTCTTAAAACTCAATGTCACTTTAGATGTGAAAGCAGGTTTTTGTTATTTTGATGAAAAGTGTAAAAAACCAACAGCAATATTTTATTTTAAAATATTCTTGGTTATTTTTTTTCTTATTCAAGCAATATGGCAAAAACAAACAAACAAAACAAACAGCTTTGATGTTAATTTTAGTTTAATAAAAAAAAAAAAAATTTTTTCCATTACTGTACCGAAGAAAAACTGAAGCGTGACTTGTGTACCGAGGTACACACAGTACCGAACCATGATTTTTGTGTACCGTTATTACTCAGATTATTATCAAAAATCTAAACTTGCCTTTATTTTGGTTAGAGAAGCTGATTTTGTACTGAAAGTGCTTTGTCACAGCCGTGAACCAAATCCACAAAAACCACTGAATTCTCCTGATTCATAAAAATTCTGGCTGTTTTCAAGAGTTACATTTAGAATTTGTCTCATCCGTTATACAAGGTCATCATAGTTTTGAAATTTTCATGAGTTTTTATTTCAGTTTAGTTTTAGTTAGTTCAACAAATGATTGAGTAGTTTTAGTTTAGTTTTTATTTTGAGGAATTGACTAGTTTCAGTTTAGTTTTTTAGTCTTAGTCTTAGTTTTTCAGGTATTAAGAGAAAGCCTTGAAATGTAGATGTTGAAAAGGATGGAAGAATGTGTGACACAAAATATGGATTATCAAATCCTTTAATTTTCATTTCTGAACCACAATATTCAAATTATTTGAATGTAAATCCAACTTTTGTTTCAACGTTTAACAGGCCCTTATCCAAACAGGCAACTATAAAATCAGCCCACATACAGCTCTCACCACATATCTTCAGTGTAACCGATAACTTTTCAAGGAGTGTCTGTGAGAACTTGAGAACTTCAAAAACACACTTTCAAATTTGTTGGATTTTTACCTTTTAGTTGCATTCCACAGATGTTCCCATCAGTCTTCATCACAATACACTTAATCTTATCAATGGTCATACTCGAAATACTCTAATGGTTCACATTAAATACTATAAATATTTATAAATACTCAAATAGTTAAATACTCGAAAATGCTGTGGCATTGTCAACCTGCTGCAACTTTAGCCTTTTTGTCTGCTAAGCACCTTCTTCTAGTTCAAGTGCCGCAGATTATAGCCGCTATACTGCCACCCTCTGGAGGAAAAGTGGGAGAACAGCAGCTGCTGCAGGACAGGCATCTCACGTCTAATCAAGGGAGAAAATGAAACAACAACAAAAACTAAGCTGAATTGATCTACAATTCAGTTTAGTTTTAGTTTTACATTGTTCTTTGTAGTTTCTATTTCGTTTTTTTTTTCTTAATTTTTGTTTTTATTTTCATTTCACTTAACTAAATTATTTGTTCACTGCTAGTTTTAGTTTAGTCTTAGCTTTAGTTAATTATAATAACCCTGCCGTTATACAGAAGCAAAGTTATTACGGGCTTCTTCTAAAAATATCAACTTGGCATATCTTGCCAAGAGAAGCTAATCTGGGTCTTGCCACCGCAGCAAACCGAATCCACCAAAATTCCACATTATCCTCTTTTTATATGACCTCAGAAGGTTGAGTTTATTTATTCAAAATAGGGACAATACATATTAATGAAGATATACGTGTAAATATGCAAGATTGTGGCCAACGGATAATTTCCATCTTTAGTCCCTTCTGCAGGTTGATATCAATTACATAACATAATGAAATCAATAAAACTGAGCTAACAAGTAGAACAGTTAGCATTCACAGCCGGTGTGAGCAGGAGGATTAATTACAGAGAGAAAACATGTCCTGACAAACAACATCATAAATAAAAAAGAAAAGCAAGAACAATGGAAAGTATACTGGGTTATGAACCATACAGGCCAAGGGGGGCCAAGTATCTTGCATGCACTTTCTATTCTGAGAAAAACCAATTTATCAATGGATTTGTCAAATTTCTGCACAGTGGAAGTCTCATTTTAACTTTTTAGCCATGGAAATAAGAAAAACCTTTTTTTTTCTTCTGCCACCTGCAAAAATGTTACTTAAAAACTTTCCTTCCATCAAAACAGCACTTTTTCCAACCACAGTTTCTCTCCATTACCCTGCCTTAAAAACCACGCCCTCTTCCTCCCTGTCTACCTTGATAGATTACAGGTGGTTGTGAATGCAAATCCATGGGGAAATGATAAATATCCATGGAGACATGATGTACAATCATAAAAAACCAAGCTAAAAGACAGTTTTCACCCGAAGGAAACACCCCAGGTCTGTTTTTCTCTCATTTTTCTTCATTGTATCATATTCCCTTTCTCTCCATCCTTCTCTATCAACACCAGTGTTGTTTTTGGAGCTATCTGAGTTTTAGTCTTAGTCTTAGTCTTTCTGAAGAAAATGCTTATTAGTTTTAGTAATTTTTTAGTAATTTTTGAATTTAAAAGTTTTAATTTAGTTTTAAAGGGAAAAAAAAAAAAAGGAATTTAGATTAATTTTAAAGAAAAAAAAAAAAAATATGAATTTAAATTTTTTTTAAGAAGAAAAAAAAAAAAAAAAAAAAAAAAAAAGAAAAAGGAAGAAGAGGAGGCGGGGGGGATGGAATAAAAAAGGATAAAAGAATAAAAAAAAAAAAAAGAAAGAAAGAAATGAATGAAGAGAGAGAAGAAGTAGAGGGGGGGGGGGGGGGGGGGGGTGTATTTATAATAATATAGAAGCAGGAGGAATAATAATTTTGTTTTATTATATTATATAGTATCTTTTCTTTATATGAGAAAGGGGAAAAGAAAATAATTAAGATAAAAAAAATAAAATAAAATTATATATTATTATAAATAATAATTAATTTCTAAAAAAAAAAAAAGTAAGAAGAAAAGAAAAAATAAAAAATTTATAAAAAAAAAAAAAATAAAAAAATGTTAAAAAAAAAAAAAAAAAAAATTAAAAAAAATAAAGAAAAAATGTAGGGAAAAAAATATAAAATAAAAAAAATGAGGGGGAGGAGGGGGGTTAAGGGAAGGAAAAAAAGGGGCGATAAGGAAAAAAAAAGAGACAAATTGGGAGAATAAAAAAAAATAGGGAAAAAAAAAGAGTAATAGCACGATGAAAAGAGCAGGAAGGGATGAGCGGGGGGGTTCAGGTGGACATAGGAACCTCAGAGATCAGAAATCAGAGGTAAAAGGAAAAAGAAAAAAAGAAGATAGAAAAAAAAAAAAAAAAAAAAAAGAAAAGGGGGGGGGGGGGATGGAAATGTGGGGGGGGGGGGGGGAGAGAAAATGTTTTTTTGGAAAGAGGGGAAAAAATCAAAAATGGGAGGGTTGAGGTAGGAGAGAGGGAGGAGGGGAAAGGAGGGGAGGGGAAAGAAAAAGGGAAGGAGATGAAAATATAAAATAAAAAAAAAAAAAAAAGAAGAGAGAAAAAGAGAGAAGGGGGAAGAAGAAAATGGGGGGGGGGGGGTGGGGGAGGGGGGGGGGGGGGGGGGGGGGGGGGAAGGAGAAGAAAAATATTAATGGAGAAAAAAGGAAAAGGATTGAATTAGTTAAGAGGATTTAAATAATAGAATCAAATATAAAAGCAAAGGGAATCAACACATATTTCTTCTTTTCACCACCCTCTGGATATACAGTTCTCTATTTTCCAACTTCCTCCGTCACTCCTGGTCCTAAAAGCCAATTTGAAGGTCTTTATTTCCAGACCATTGTGGATCCCCAGAGTTAAGCCAGCGAAATAAATGTTCAACCTTTCTTCTGAGAGTTTCTTATAAAGACTTTTCAGTCGGATCACAGAAGTGTTCATGTTCAGAGGAACTTCACATTCATTACATTTTATTTTAATTTTTTAACCATTTGAAAAGCTCCTCCATGAATCAATACCTTGTGTTTGCAACAAATCTGTCACAATGTCATTACACCTTACTGATGTTAACTAATAACAGTTTGATAAAGGCTTGCAGATAAAACCAGATTTTTTTTCAAAGAGAACCTTAATATTAAGAATAATACACAATTTGATGTCATAAAATGCATTTGATCCCAGATTACAATTAGTCAAATGTGTGATTAGATTACCTTGATTATACTTTGATTAAAAAAATGAAACACCTTTTGATGTCTACTGTAAGCCAGTATTTTTCCTTCTAGCATCTTGGAATGCATGACAGTGGGTTGATGATGCTTTGGCTTTTTAATGCAGTCAGCTACCGTTAGCTGTAAACACTGTCCACTATACTTTTTCATTAACATCCAACAAAAAAGATGACGACAAAATGTTATAGGAGGATTTACTGAAGGTAATGTCATTGGTTGGTGAAGCCACATTTGATGTTTTATACCTGTAAAAATTAATAATTTTCTGTTGGACATCAGTTATTTCATGTGTAAGGTTAAAATGTCCAGTGGTCTGTTAAGTAAGCCTGAGGACTGATTCAGACGGTCATGCTCATTTTCACCTGAGCTGCCACAATGAAGTTTCAAGTTTGAGTATCTTTCCTAGCATCTTTCCTTTCCAGGTATGAAATTAATGTTTATGCTCTAACTGTTGTGGAAAATGTGTTACAATACTTTCATTGTGGTTAAGGGGAGACACTACAGGTAAAACCCTGTTTTTTCATCACCTGATCAATTTTAAGATTTTCGGTTTTTTTCCCTCCTTCAACATGTTTTCTTTCAGAAGCAGTGTAATTAAAAAAAAAAAAAAAAACGTCAAAATGAAATATTTTAGGAGTTTATTTCATGTTACTTTGTCTGATGCACCCAAATCCCCCCAAAATGCAGCTAAAGTTGGTGTTTTTAAATGGAGCGCAGCACCGTGGTGCTTGTCTGAACCCGGTCATGTCTGGTAACCCCGGTAACATTTCTTTTTCCTGAACGTTGTCATCGCAAGCAAACTTGATATTTCCAGCTCATGAATCCGATTGGATCTGATGTCTGTAAATAGTGTTATATAACAAAAATGTGGAGAATTTTACAATCCCAAACTTTAAAGGCTGTTTTCTCAAAATGAGTTTTTTTCTCTTATTCCGGGTAAAAGCAATCTCTACCTAAGGAGCACTTACAGATCTGGGCATGAAAAAGTTCCACCTTTTTCAAGTGGTCCACTAATAGTGCACCATTACTGCACTATCACTGGCTGAACGATTTGTCCCACAAATACGGTATCACGTACGGTGTCCAAACTTTGTGTGTGGAAACATCCTTGTTCCAGTCATTCATTTATGCTCTGAAATCGTTTCCCCTGGGCACACAGGTGTTTCTCTGTGCGATTGAATTAGCAGACAAGTGGCTGGGAAGTGGCTGGCAGTCGGCTGCAAGGGGAACTTTTTCATGCCCAGATCTGTACAGACACCAAACTTTCAAGTTTTGCTCCTGACTGTATTCTTAAAGTTTTTACAGAAGGATTTTTTGATAACTCATTCACAGCCTGATTTATTTAACATTTCATCCCAAAAATATGCCAAAAAAATGAGGTTTTTCCTGGTTGTTGACAGTATATTCTAAATTGTGAAATGATCTATAGATTTTCAAAATCGCCTCTGTAAAAACTTTTGTCTTTACAATGTAAACAAAAGTCAAATGAAACTTTGAACCTGCCTTGATTTAGATTGTTTTTTCCAAGAAATGTATGCAAATTAGCACATTTTTGGCTATAGAACACCTAATTTGCATGTTTAAACATCAAATTTCAGAAAACTTGCAATACAAAAAATGATAGCCCAAATGTGAGGAATAAACCAGGAAAGTTTCATGGTGATACCAGTTAGTTAAATTTTTTTTACCTCATTTGCCTGTAGTGTCTCGCCTCTTTGTAATACTGAATGCTTTTGTGGAAACTCTTTTTCCGTTTTTAACCTGTTTTTATTGGCTGGTAGCTGGTAGCTCAACCACATTTCCTCAATGTAGATGCATTTACCTGTAGTATTACAGCAGCTGTGATTGTGCTTGAAGCACTCACCAACCACTACCGGATATTCAGCTGTACACATTCACACACTAGTGATGCGAAACTGGAGGCAAGGAGGCTAAAGTTTCTTACCCAAGGACATGACATATCGACTTGTTGAGTGTGAAGTTTTCCTACATTAACCAACAGGTGAAAACGTTTTCTTCCTTTTTTTGTTGTCACAACAAACATGAGAAACCATGTTCCATGTCCCAAACTGTCACACGGGACAAAAAGATGCTCCAAGATGCACCCAGAAGATGACGGTACAAATATTCACAAGTTTGAAGCAGATACTTCGTGCACTTTTTTCTGGATGAAAAAAATATCCACCAGCTTTTCTTGTGTGTGAATTGCTGCAAGATTGTAAGTTTGTTTAATATTCATTTACCTTCAAAGACTTTGTGATTGTCTGTTGTATTGAACGCAGTAATATTTCTCTGAAATACTACCCGACTACTACAGGCTTAGGTAGAAGTCAACATCAACACACATATTTGTCATCGGCTCCACTGCTCTCATGTGTGTGATAAGGTTAAAGAGAAACAATCCTCCTGGGTAAGCTTTTTGAAATGAGAAATGCCTCCACAGTGCAGAATGCTTTGTTCCATGGTTGCAACACACCAAGTAGGTTACAGACTGACATGCAGAGAAGCTGTGGGGGAGATATATGAAAATACTGATATAGCCTAAACTTGAAAATTAACAACATAAACCAATATAGTTTCTGATTGTGGGCTAAAATGAAAATTTTAGTTTTATTTTTTAAAAAAAAGAGTTTTCAAAGAAAAGAAAAAAAAAATAAACTATATATAAAAAAAAATTTATTTTTAAATATAAGATTAAAAATAATAAAAAAAAAAGTATAAAAAAAATAAAAAATAAAAAAAAGCTGTGGGGTGAATAATAAAAAAAAAAATAAAAAAAAAAAATGTGGTTTAGAGATAACATATACTCTAAAAAAAAAAAAAAAAAAAAAATGAGAATAAAAAAAAAAAAAAAAAAAAAAAAAAAAAAAAAAAAAAAAAAAAAAAAAAAAAATAATAATATTAATATAAATATTTTAAATAATTATTATTATTAATATTTTTGTTTCAAGATATTAAATAAATATAAAAACTATAGTAAAAATATCAATTAAATAAAAAAGAAAAAAAAATATAAAAAATAGAAAAAATATAAAAAAAAAAAAATAAATAAGAAAAAAAAAATAGGTGGGGGGGGGAGTGGGGGGAAAAAGTGGGGAAAGAAAAATAAAAGTAAATATATATAAATATAATGGAGAGAAAATAAATATAAGAAAATGTAAAATAATAAAAAATGAAAATAAATAAAAAAAAAATAAATAATATAAAAGAAAAAATATATATAAAAAAAAATATAAAAAAATAAATAAAAAAAAAAATATATAATGAAAATAATAATTGAATTAGTGCACAAAATAAAATATATATAAAAATTAAATAATAAAAGAAAGAAGGGAAAGAAAGGAAAAAGGGGAAAAAAAATAAGAAATGAAAAAATAAAAAGTAAAAGGAAATAAAGGATAATAAAAAAAAAAAAAAAAATAAGATAAATAAAAAATAAGGTGAAGAAGAAAGGAAATTGGGAAAATCAGATGAATATGCAGAAGTAGAATAAATGGGAGGAAGGTGGAATGATGTGAAGGGAAAGGAGAAGGGGGAGGGGGAGGAGGCGTAGTGGGGGAGTGGTTACTAGAATAAGAAGAAAGGATGAGACTTTATAAGCATAGTAATCAGCATTCCAGCATTGGTTTGTGCACGCTCCTGAGCTGCCTAGGCTGGAGGCTGCAGTTAACCGGTAGTGCCAGTCGCGTCACTCGCAAGTCTCATTTCTTCATGCTGGCCCTAGTTCCTTTAAGTGCCAGTTATTGTTGTTGAAACTTGATCTCAAAATGAGACAGAAAACACAAAAGTGAATAATTTCCCATCCATCAAGTTGACTGAATGAAAAAAAGTTAATTTTCATAACCAACCAAAAGAATTAACTGGGATATAAAGTTATTATAGTATTGAAATTTCCATTAGTTTTTATTTTAATTTAGTTTTCAGTTTGCTTTTTTTTATATCAGTTCAATTTTAGTTAGTTCAATAAATTATTTAGTAGTTGTAGTTGAGTTTTTATTTAGTTTTAGTTTTAGTCTTAATTTTTCAGGTAATAAGAGAAAGTCTTGAAATGTAGATGCTGAAAAGTATGGAAGAATGTGTGACACAAAATATGGATTATCACATCCTTTTATTTTAATTCCTGAAACACAATTTCTCAAATTATTTCTGAATGTAAATCTGACTTTTGTTTAAGCTTTTAACAGACCCTTATCCAAACAGGCAACAATAAAATCAGCCCACATACGGCTCACACCACATATATTTTTGTCATTTTGTCTGCTTAGCACTTTCTTCTAGTGCAGATTATAGCCGCTATATTATAGTTTTAGTTAACTATAATAACCCTGGTGGGATTAAAAAAAAGTGTTTTAGGTCAACTACAACAAAATGCATCTTTTAGTGTGTAGTCACAAATATAAACTGCTAATCAACGAGGATATTGTCACTTTCTAATAATCCGTACCACCTGTTCTTTTATATTGAAATTCCCCATTAGTCTTCTTTAAATATCAATTATTTGTGTCGCATATCAATATCACACTTATATAAACTTTGTTTTAGTGTTTTGTGTGCTCCAGACCAAGAATAGACTCACTGTACATTGTACTCAAACTCTCTTGCCAACATCTGAAGGACCTTAGTTCATTTGTGTGCTGATTTAATTGATTATAGACAAATTAAAGCTTCTTTATTAAGGCAAGGAAAAGCCAGAACAACTCAGTTCCAATTTATAAATAAGTAAAAACAAAAAAAAGCACTTGTAAATTGAATCTAACATTATGGAAGCTGCCAAATGACGTCTCTGAGAAGACAGATGATTAGTGGGTGAAAAGAATGAGGGAAGAAAACATCCAGTGGAGGGAAAGTTAGAATGAAGAAGAAAAAGAAAGAGATAGACAAGGATAATCTATGCATTGACCTAAATGGCAGCCAGCAGTCGAGCAATTATATTTGAGCAGCCAACTGATTTCTCTTAGTGGTGTGTGTGCTTTGTCGTGTGTGTAAATGCTCATTCTGTGTGTTACTCATCTCATCTCTGAAGATATGAATATTAATGACCTTATTAGCAGGCACAGATGCCAGACAACGCCTTGGTTGGAGTAACTTGGGGTGATATTGAAAGCAAGTGACATAATGTGAAATATTGTCTGTGTGAGATCTGATTTTAACTCTTCGTCTATCTGCGGGAGTCACTGCCGAGGTCGCACAGCTGAGGTGGAGCTTATTATAGAGTACATTCCTATCAACTTGTGATAATTTAAATCAGAGCGTGTCAATCCAAGTAAGACAGCTTAATTGAACATGAAGTCTCTAAAAAAGCACCACCACAGAGCGATCTCAGCTTTGACGCAGCTGCATGATAATAGCTTTCTTAGATATCCTTCTTTTTGTTTTTTTTTATACTAAAATCTGAGAAATCATGTTTTCCTTTTTTCACAACTAAACACCACCTTGTAGTGTTTTGAGTGAGGTTTATTAAAACTGTTATATGAGCATAAAAGATGATGGCCTCCAAGCTCTTTTTACAAGATCAAACCTAAATTTATCCATCCAGCCTTTTGGAAAACATTCGTCTCTCAGAGAGGGCTTGATATTTTCTATAACATCTTTGTCAAACAAAGCCCAGTATTTATTGTATAACCCAAATTATAAATTTGAACTGAGTTGAATCAGTGTGTTAACATGCAGCTAATAACTCTTTCATAACCAGAATATTAGCAATAACCTGGTTGCGCTTTGCCATGTAAACACCGGTAAAATCCCAAATATTAACCCCTGAGTTACTCCCTTTTCTAACCCAAATATTTAAACATGTAAATGTGTATTGGACTATCTCTATTGAAAGGAATGTTTAATTGTGTTCTCCGCATGTTCTAACTGCAAGGGTTCTTGTTCTTTTGAGTAAACTACAGGGAGTATTTGTACCAGCGATTAGATGGTACTTTGCAAAGCTTTCTAGTTTACATATTACTATGGCAACACGCATCCCGAGAGGAGCTGATGTGCAAACAGTTACTATGTGGGGCTCCATCACTCATCTGGAAAAGTTTGGTAAGTCTTTGGTGTGACATAGGAAAATTGTCACACCAGTCAGCGTCAGTGAACTTCATCATTATAACCCGTTCCCACCCGCCCTGAGACCTTCATCCAAAGTGTCCGGGCTTTGGGGCTCTGGTGGAAAGCGTGGGTGTGTATGGTGCACAGCTCCAGCTCCATTCCCCATTTCCACCACACATTCTCTCCTTCTAGTGAGGACAAAATGGACAATAGTGTCAAATGTCAGCACAGAAACAGCACAGCATCGCAATCAAAGGTGACTGCTGTCGACTCCGGGCTGCTGTCAGGCCATCCGACGCTGTATTTCACCTGTAATTCTGTAATTCGGCTGGCTTGACTGCAGTGGCTCCAGTTCATTATCCACCATTATCATGATGTTCTCCATGCGTTGCGGTTTGGGTCGGGACATTCCAATTGATAGCAGTTATAGGAGTAGGCTAACTTGGTCTGTTCACGCATGCTAACGGGGTATTCCTGATCTCCCAGTAACCGGAATATTGATCTTAACCCAAATTTTGATGGCATGTCAATGTAGTCATTGTTTCAGAAGAAATGAACCCCCTAAATGTGAAAAAGGCTCAAAATTACAATCAGTCAACAAGTCAAATGCAGGTTAAAATGAGATTTTGTGAATATGGATAAACTCTTTGGTCAGTTTTGCAGTTGATGAATGAAGCGAATCATTTCAGTTGATTGTAGGTGCAGCGCTTCACTACATATCCCAGGATGTGTTGTACATCCATTAGCTGTGTGCTTACTTTGCGCCCTGAATGTCTGAACAAACTGCAGCTGAATCAGGAGGGAAATATAAACAAAGAAAGTGGTTTGTAGATTGAGAAATGAAAATATGCTGGTAGCTGGTTGGTGTTAGGAACAAGTCTGCCAACAAGAAAGGCTGTATAAAATAATGTGAGACAGTTTAACTTAATGTAAAAAATTATCTAAGTCTATTATTAATGCTGTCATGATAAGATTTGGTTGTCATGCCTGCTGTTCTTATTTTGATCATTGTGGCCATTGACCTGTAGCATGTTTCAAAGTTTTCAGCAGTTGTTCTCAGTTGGAATTTAACTAACCACGTCCTTTAACATGATAAATTAAAAATCAACATTTAAGGACTCTTTTGCTAAACAATATCTTGATTTTAAGAAGCTGCTTTTCCAGTCTAATATCAGTTATCTGTTGAAATTATGAAGGTTCACCATATCTAAACCCCGTCAAATCACTGGAAGCATCTGAGATAATTCATAAGTTCAGGAAGACCACACACACAGATGCAGCTCTTTTTATATTCTCTGCATACAAACATGCACATTGAAGACAGTCATTTGAATATTGAGGATAAACATGAACACCAAAATGTTTGTCCACAAAATAAACCAACTTTGAAATGTAAAGGTTTTAAATGTGCTAAAATAGGGTGGAAATTAATGAATTTTAATGTGATTTAATTTTCTTTTAAAAAAAAAAAAAGAAAAAAAAAAAAAAAAAGAAAGGGGGAAAAGGGAGAAAGGGGGGAAAAGGAGGATTTTTAAATATTTAAAAAAAAAAAATACATGAAACACATTTAAGGCTCATGGATAGCTGACATGCATATTTGCATTAATGTTTAGAAGTGCTCATTTTCACATGTAACCAGTTGAAAAACTGTATATGATGAATGATGCAGTGTCAGCCTGACCATCTGCTTTTATGTTGACAATGAAACATTTAGGACACAAACATCTCCTGCAAGCCCTCCTGCCTCCCACAGTCTAAAGCTCAGTGCTGCTCCATTTCAGCATCCCCCAGTGCTTGGATCAAGGTGGGTCTTTATTTCTCTTCAATGCCCTAACAGCTCTTGACTCAACCTGAAATCAGCAACATGCTCAGTGGAAAATTTTATACAGCATGTGCAGAGACCTCCAAAGCTCCAAACTCCATGAACACGCAAAAGGCACGACCCCCTTCAGAGCAGCCTGGCAGCTCACAGATAGTGATACTGCGCAGGGCACTTTCTTCTCAACTTTGCCTGAACTCTTCAGCTGTGGGCTCCTTGTACATTGGCCAAGCCAGAATGCATGTTGTGAACATCATGCACAGTCTGCCGAGCCAAAAGACATGACCTTGTAGCAATCTCTGATTCCAGTCCTGCAGTTTTTCATCCCTGTGCTAGGTCGTGCTAGGTCACAGACTCTGGTGACCTGTGCCTGTGTCAGCCTGGACTGCAAGCTGGCTGTGTTGGACCAGCCTGCCAGAAATGGGCTGCTTCTTCATAGATAACTGGTCGTCTGAGAATTTGTAAAATCCTGAGTTAGCATGCAGGTCAGGCAGTGAGATAGGAATCTGTTTATTATGGTATTTTTGTTCTTAAAAAGACCATAAGGGCAGCAGCTGGCTCCCTTTTTATGAAGTTAGAAAGAAAAAAGGGAGCATGCAGCATTTCCTTACAAATCTCTGAACTAATTTTAGGGAATAGCCTACTATACACAGATTAAAATGGTTTGACCAGACCATAGATAGAAAGAATGCTTACACTGAAAGAATGAGTATGCATTTACTTAAAGGGGAAGTTCAGGATTTTATGACATAGGGCCTCATTTACAAGTGAGCCAGAATACTACGTATCACTAAAGACAGTTTTGGCATATTTCATCCCGTTATTCTCGTTCCAGGAGGTTACTGATGCTAATGCTAGTGGAAGTCAATAGGAATCTGCTAGCCTGTCATTAAAACCAACCTTATCCACTCCACAGAACATCCGAGGCAAATCAGCAAGTCTATCTGTGTAAATGCCGTGTTAAACTAGTAAACTCATGTGTTTAAACAAGTAAAACTAACCTTGTATGACAAATTTTGCATTACATATTGAGGAACTAGTTTCTTACCAGCTTACTACCTTTTTCAGTGTATTCTGGTTCATAGAGACATGGTGACAGTTAGTTTGATGAAAAAAGTTAGAAATCATCTTCAAAATCAGACAAATCCTCATGCCTTTCAGACGCGGCCGTATTTTAGACTTTATATTTGTGTAATCAAATTCCTTCTTGCACGTAGCAGCAGATGACATCACACTGCTGCCAAATACAGGAAGTAAAACTTTGTAAAGTTTCTCAGCAGCAACAATCAAAATGCAACGAAATGCAGGTTAGTTTTATTTGTAACATTATTCTGTTAACACAGCATTTACACAGATAGTCTGAAGTTATAAATGATTTGCCTCGAATGTTCTGTGGAGTGGATAAAATTGTTATTAATGACAGGCTAGCAGATTCCTATTGACTTTCACTAGCATTAGCATCAGCGACCCGCTGGATCTAGAATAACGGGATGAAATATGTTGAAACCATCTTCAGTGATAAGTAGTATTCTGGCTCACTTGTAAATGAGGCCCTATGTCATAAAATCCCGAACTTCCCCTTTAAATTTAGACCAAGGTGCTAGCCAAAAACTAAAGTTTAAATGACTGACAAAATGAATAATAGCAGAAAAAGCATTGTTTTCCTTTTATTCTAGGATTTTCAGAAGGAAAAATGGCAAGTTTTGTCCTTTAAATGTAAACCAAATCTATATGGCAACTACTTGTGTTCATATTACATCACCATCAATCAAATCTCATTCTATCTGCTTTCCTTCCAATGCCCCTATTCAAGATACGGATTTCCCTAAATTGTTCTATTTCCATTGGTGATTCTATTGAATATGATTTAATCAAGTCATATTTTTTGTTTGTATAAAGTGTATTAGATACTTGTACGTGTAAAATATCTACAGAATTATGAAAAACAAACTAAACAAACCATAAAAACTCCACACTGCAATCCAAAGTTTCCTAGTTACTTAATGACATCATCATGAAACACATTTGTGAACTGCTTGTCCATTGGCCAGTTTGGCTAACATTGACCATGTTTACATGAGCGTTTTAATTCCTCTTTAATTTTGAATAAAAGCTAGTTCCATTTTAAAAAGACACTGTGAATACAATTTCAAATTAAACTCAATTCTGAATAAAGTGACTTGTTTGTTCTCATTTTCATTCTGAATTAAATAATTCCTCAATTATGTACACCTTTAATCTGCTTTAACTTAATTCTGGTCTGTGGTGTTGCAATGGAAAATGTAGAAGCGAACACGAAACAAGCGTTGAATTTGTGGCAGCTGGTGGAAATGAAGTAGTATTTTAGTGTTAGGCTGCTGCTACAGAACTACAATTGAAATCAAGGAGAAAATCTGAATTAGTAGGTGGTTTTTCATGCCACAGCTGAAAAGACTACAAAAAAGCCAAAAAGAAAAGGAGCAGGAAGTTAGTTTACTTCCGGGTTGACACAAATACGTCACATCTGCCCTCTGTCCAATCAGAGCTCCTCCCAACCCCCAGATCTGAAGTGGAATTAGATAAACCTGATTTTCATGTAAACCTTAATTCCCAATTATTATTTACATGTAAACACGAAGGAGAATAATTTAATTTTGAATTGTTTCATTTGCAATAATTAATTCCAAATTGAAAACATCATGTAACCGTTACGATTCAGTCAACCAATCAGGAGACTGGACCTTATGTTAAGGATATTAAAGAGACAGAAGAAGTCTGGGGAAGACTAGAGGTTTTGTAGAATGTACAGCATGAGAAAAGTCATGTTTTTGGACATGAAACATATTTTAGTAAACCCATTTTAGGTTATTTTCGTAAATCTAATTTCTCCCCAGGAGTGAGTGTGAGTGTTGGTCCTTTGATGTACTGGCAATCCATCCAGCATGCACTCTACCCTTGCTAGCAGATCGGATACAGTAGGCTCACCTCCAATGAACCTGAAATGGATTTAGTGGGTGTAGAATATTAAAAGATGGATGGAAAACATGGAACTTTGGAGTTTGTGTAGCGCACCAAGGTCCATTTCATTCCACTCAAGGCTCTTCATTCAGGAGTTCCTCAAGCTCCAACAGGATCATGTGTGAGTTCAGTTGTGACAAGTTTATTCACTTGCATTCAAAAGTCTGTTTGTCAGACTAACACTATAATTATTTTTTTTCCGTGTGGTATGTAAACCAGCCGTATGATTCACATAGTTTTCTCAAAAGTGATTGGCAGTACACACTCAAAAATAGAGGTACGAGACAGGAACATTTCTGTACCTGTAGGTGTATTTCTTACAAATGTTCTCTCAAAAGTACAATATTGGTCTTTATGAGGCCAGAAGTGTACCTATATACTATGAAAAAGGGTCCAAAGTAATATAAAGTACACATTTGTACCGTTTCAACCCTAAGGGTACCTGCAGCATTGAAAAATGTGGATAGCTTGTACAATAACTATAAATAGCAGTCCTTCTAAACAGTAGTATAATTATAGTTATTATAATAGGATTTTCATAATAATCATAGTAATCATAGTGATAATGTATAATTATATATGTGTTTGACCTATATTTATATAATAACTATTCATTTATTATTAGCATCTTTGATTGTTGTCATAATCTCTATTTTATTGACTTTTATTCATCATTTTTCATTGATTTAATTGTACTTTATTAACTCATACAGCTTAATAAGGTACAAAAATGGACCAGGACCAAAGGGTACAGAAATGTCTTTCAAAAAGGAACACCCCCAGCGACAAGCTTTTTACCCTTAAATACAAATTTGTACCTCTATTTTTGAGTATGTAGACAATGATCAAAGAGTCTGGCCCTAAACTGGTAGACATGGCATGTGAGTTTTTCCCTGCTGATTTAACATGTTGTGTGGTGGCAAACAGCTGACCCTTACTATGAATGCTAAACCAAAAACACAAAGATATCCATGTAAGGTTATGTGATGGATGAGCAGTGTACTATGATCCAGTATCATGACAGAATATTTCCATTACATACTTGGTCATAAAATAAATGGATACAGATGCAAGTCTAATGTGACCGTCGGATGGCTGGGAATTCAAATCCCAGACAGATGGGGAAATTTGGCGAATGGGAATGAAGAAGAAACACTAGTGTTTATTAGAAATGGCATGTAAAGGGTTATTTTCCAGTATTTTTTTTCCTTTTTTTAATTTATTTTTTTTATTTTAAATTTGGACACTATGGTAGAATGGCTTGACAAGAAAGCCTCAAATCTGAATAGAAGCACATCTCATCTCAGTCAATAGCATATATAACATTTATGTTATATATGTTATTGACTGAGGTGGGCGATAACGTCATTGTTAAAGGAGTTCTATTCCCCCGTTTGAACTTGTAAACTGACTAATTTAGTCTTCATTCAGGACTAATGGTGTGTCTGCATTAATTACCCGATGTGATGTCTTTGAGAAAGAACTAACTCTGCCGCTTCAATCTGCACCATCGATTGCTTTGTTGATGCTGTATATTAAAGCCAGTGCAGATGGCGCATCAGCAGATCTCCTTTTATCATATACTGGCTCCCATTACTGACAACACATTTAAGTCTTTGGAAAGTCGTACCTAGAGTAGACTGAGACTGACTTACAGAAAAGTTTACCAACGAGACTTTAGAATTGTGTCAACTCAAACCAAGTCCTTAAACAAACTTTCTGGTCTAATGTAGTTTCATTATATTACTACAGTGTTTCTCAATCCTGGTCCCCAGGGACCCTTGCCCAACATGTTTTAGATGCTTCCATATCTTAACACAGCCGACTGAAATGAATGGCTCATTAGCCGGCTTAGAAACAACTTTACAAGCTGTTTAATTAATCTGAATCAGGTGTGTTGGAGGTGGAAACATCTAGAGCATGCAGGGTGGGGGTTTCTGTGGACCAGGATTGAAAAACACTAGACTAGAAAGTTCCCATTAACTGGTTAAGACTGACAGGATCCCTACGGCTCTGCATGTTTGCCATGCCGGCATCCCAGAATAAGTGCTAGCCTGCCCGATACCGGTAGCAACTTTAAGATCGTCGGTCTTAAAAAGGTTAAAACATTTTGAAATTCCCTGTTTAGGAGATAAAGGTGCATCTTTTTCCAACTGACACAAATTTTATCAAACAAAAGTCTGCTGTATTTGTTCCAATGTAAACGTAGTGTAAAATACTAGGATTAACACTAAGTTAGCTAAAAGTTCAACTGAGTTCATTCATAAGCCTTTATCTTCCAAACTGAGTGAAAAAACCAATGGGAATTTGTTTCATTCTCTTGTTATGCACCGTGGGTTTGAGAGGACCGCAATTTCATCTGTGTTGTATGTCTAACATATAGCACATTTGACAATAAAGTTGAGTTGAGTTGACAATAAATTAATAAATATAACAGCCCAATTGAACTTTGCCAGATTTCCACACTTTGGTACCCCCAAACAAAGGTGATTTTGGCATCTGTTTTGCATCCTGCCTCTTCTCTGAGCGCTAAAGTAAAAGACAGTCCAATGTCCACTCATGCTCTGTCACTCTCTCTCTTTCTTTTTCATGCCTTTATTCTAATAATATCCTCGTGTTTCATTGCTCAATCAGCCATGGTGCAACTCCAAAATGGACATTGCTTTAACAATGTTCAAAATATGATGATGTATTGGCATAAAGACACCAACTCTTTGCATTAGGACATACTTATCTACCTGTCGGTAGAGGTGACTCAGTTAATTTACTAAATTTTTAGAGTCATCAAATAGTTGGGAAGGAAGTTGAAGAGTTAAAACTTGGAGCATAAAATCTTCCAGCTCTTACTGTCCGAGGCTCCTGAGTTCAGTGGCTTGTGCTGCAGTGATGTCTCTGTCCACGTTTTCACCGGCATTGTCCCTCATCCCGAGGTCTCTAATGGGAAAATTTCAGGGGCATATAACATTCTCTAATAGCTGATTTTTAGGCTGACAGGTTTCCCAAAAAGCCTTTATTTTCAGGAATAGTGGCTCTTTCACAGAAAATGAGGGATGGAGAGTGCAGTGAGGGCCGGCTTTTATCTAAGCTCGAACATGCATGTTCATGTTTCTCAGCCTTTGAAAAACTGAGGCCTTATGACACTTAAGTGGGAAATAAGTGGATTTAATGAAGCATTCTAGATAAACTTTTTTTTTTTATCCAATTAGAGCTAAAACAACCTAGATAAAAATAATTTTCAAAAGTTTATCAAAGCAGGGTCAACATCACGTTTACAGCCACATTACAAGTTATACCCTGTGTGTATTAGTTCAGGAGAAAAACCTGATGCTTGTTTTTGACCCTCACACCAATTTGCATTGTTCTTGGTTCAGTCTTGCAGCAGTCAATGAAGGAGATCTGTCTGTTTTAAATTTTGCTCATCATTAGTAGCTTGTCATCTGAACTTAAAACCTTCATTTTCTTGGATAATAACCTCGGGTTTAGTGGCTGTTCTGAGAAAATCAGGCCTTTTACTTTGGGTTTAAAAGAAACATTAAGAATCTCCCTTTATGTAAACTATTTTACTGAGTCATAGCTGACAGATTCCTTATATTAAAACTTATGAGGAACATCCCATCCTCCTGAAAGACCGAACTCAGCCTGGTTAACACAAGCAAACCTTCGTCCGTTTCTGTTTTACGCTGCCGAATAAGCCATTCAGTTTTGTAAATGTTTGTTCTTTAGAAAAGCCGTTAACTGCTTTATTTGATTGTGACCGGGTCCAACAGGAACGCAAAAGCCCAGTTGTTGTTTTTGGAAAGAAGCTGTAATTACCTTTGGGCTTCTCTCTCACTTGATTAAGGAGGAAAACCAATCCTGGAGAGCTGAGACCGAAACACACACCAGCTAAGATGCAAAGAGCACGCACATATCCACACACACAGCAGTCCATGCACACACACATACACGTAGAGAATGTCTCAGAGAAGTGTGCACAAGCATAAACACACAGGTGTGCACAAAAATACACGTTATCACACCAACACAAAAGCCCAGAGGCCCACAGCTTAATTGAACTTTCCCACCGATCTACCAACTGTATTTTTTCTTCTCTCTTAATCAGTAGAGAGTTGGAGGTAGCAAAGAAAAAAAAAAGAGACAGAAAAAACAAAAAGGGCTGAAAAAGGAAAATAAGGTAGATGGAAAAGAACAGAGTGAAAGGAAGGTGGGGTGAAGATCCGGAGAGAAAAGGAGGGGAGAATGAAGAGTGGAGGTGTTAGATAGGTAATCTAATCTTGAGGAGGAAACAGACTGAGAGGGAAATAGGTTTTTACAGAGGCAACTTTATCCAAGATAAACTGGAATAGAAAAAAATTATACACAGAAGAAACTCATCATTATTTAGGAGATGATTATGAGTTACTGAAGTATTTTGAATTGACACCAAAACAAAGATTTCTCTTAATTTGTGCATCAGTGAACAGTTTGAAGATGTTTCTTGGTTTGTTATTTTTAAAGGTGTTAACAGAAAATGTTCACCAAATCATAAAGATGACAGTTGCTCAGTAATGAGATCCAACCCGTCATGCTCTCCACTCCAACCATCTGGCTCTCTCTCTCATTCAGTTACTGCATTTATTCAGCATATCCTGTCACTCAAGATGACACTCCCCCTCTCGTGTCACTGGGGCTCACCACCACCCTAACTCCACTTTCTGCCAGAAGACTCAGCACCCATCACCTGAGCAGGCTTAGATACTGACCTCAGGAGGTCATGGATCTACTCCAGACTAAAGTAAAGCTATCTCGCAGCCACCATGGATGTATGGAGCGTAAACATTAAACATAAGTCCTGTTCATTCCTATGGGAGCCGCTATTATCGCTAACAAAATAAGTAAAACAACGTTATCGGGTCCTGGAGTTGTGGATGCATGCCAAGCCTTGGAGCCTGTATTTCAGTATGTTTACTATGAGAGTCTTGAATAAGAAGCTAATATGAAACAGCCACAACTGGTGAAGCTAAGATGAAAATGTATTTTTTTCCAGGTACTGATAATAAATGACAATTAAATTTTGACATGAAGATGATACCTGATACGAAAGGTGGGAGATCACCAATATTGCAATTTATCCTGAGGCAGGAATGTATGTACAGGCTAACAGCGACCCATCAGTTCAGTCCATCCCAGACCAAAACGCTAGCCTGACAGACCAATATTATACTCAGTCACATCAGTAGAATAACTGGAAAAAAAAGCGCGTGTGCTTCTCCAAGCTCTGCCTTGCAGGAGCAGAGTGCATATCTATGTGAAGACTGAATGAAATGAAACAAAACAAAAAAACTGCAATTTTCAGTGCACTGGTACCCCTTCACTGTGGCTTTTTCAGTAACCGAATAGTTTAAGTTCAGGGGTCTGATGAGAGCCCGTCTACTTCACCCCAGAGCCACCGACATCATAACCGGAATATTAGCAATAACCCAGTTGCACATGGCCACATAAACACCAGCCAAAACCCAAATATGCTCATGTTCAGGTTTTTAAAACCCAAATATCACCCCTGGGTTATCCCTTTTCTAACCCAAATATTTGAACATGCAAACATTTGTTGGAATATCTCCATGAAAAGAAGCATTAAGTTGTGTTCTGCACATGTTCTGTCTGCATTTTTGGACTTTTGAGTAGCCTACAGGGAGTACTTGTATCAGTGATCAGATGGTACTCTGCACAGCTTGCTAGTTTATATATCACCATGGCAACATGCATCCCAAGGGGAACTGGAAAGCGAACAGTTACTTTGCAGGGCTCCATCGCCCTCACCATCATCTGGCAAAGTTTGGTAAAGGATTGGCATGACACAGTCACAGCAGTCGGTGAACTTCATCATTACATCCCGTTCCCACCAGTCCTGACTGCACATCCTTCATCTGAAGTGTCTGGGGGCTCTGGTGGAAACAGGAAGCATGGATGTCTGCGGCACAGCTCTGGGTCCATTTCCCATTTCCTCCGCATGTTCTGTCCTACTGTCAAATACTGCAGGAGGGTCAGTACCAGCACAGCGGCGCAAGCAAAGCCTACTGCTATCATCTCTGGATAGTTCAATATCCGCCATTATCATGATGTTCTCTATGCGTTGTGGTTTGGGTCGGGATTTTCCAATTGATGGCAACTATCATGTACACATGAGTACCTGTCTGCTCATACAGGTTATTCTCAATCTTTCAGAAACCAGAATATTGACGTTGAGGGCTAGAATATATTTGCTTCTAGCAACATGTCTACAGTACGTATGCATCATGGTGCCCACGTGTTCCCAGTGTATCACAGCAAATAGGTTGCACGCATTGACGCGAGGTAGCGTGACACGTGTGCGTGGTGCAACTCGACTTGAACGCCAAAGATGCTCATGCGCACAAATGTGTGAAAACAAAGTTCGGCCAAAGTCAGAAGTAAACATGATGGCGAGTGTTGTTTTGAAGAGCGCTGCTTTGACCTTGTTAACAACTAAAAAAAAAAAGGAAAAGGGGAGGGGAAAAAAAAAAAAAAAAAAAAAAAGAAAAAAAAAAAAAAAAAAGAGACCAGCATTTAAATGATTTTCCTCCTGTTGCACAGTGATAAATGCATGTTTCTTTATAGCTGGCAACAGATTGGAAAAGTTTTTAGTGATGATGCTGAAATACAATCTGACTGGCAGAGTGGCCTTGTCGCAACTTCAGTGTCCAAGTGCTGTGTACTGCTCCTAGCGGGGAACTCCAGTATCGAGTGTTTTGGCTGCGACGTGCTACGGCAAGTATATTCACAGACCATGCAGTAAATCCCAACCTTAACCCGAATATTGATGGCATGTTAACGTAGTCAGTGTTCCACCGGTTACAACATCGCTATTCCTGGAATTGGCTGCCATCCAGCTCATCTGTAGATATTTAGCCTTGCCCAGTTGCTATTGTGATATTTTCAGACCCCCTTGTGGGACCCCAGAGGAGCACCCACCTCACCTGGTTTGCTCATTCTGTTTTGCCACTTGCTAAATTTTAACGCTAATGCTCACATTCATGTCCAGATGTTTTTTTTTTCTCTCTTAACTCATTCTTGCTTTGGACTGGCAGCGCTTTAGTTTTCTAGTGAATTTTATTAAAGTTTCATCCAGCTGCATGTCACCTGGTCCTGTACTCAGGTCTTCCCATCCCTCTTAATGAGTTAGTCAATGAATTAGAAATGACAAGAGCCTGGAGAGATTATGGAAATGTCAACACTGTGTGTTTAGACATGAAGTGAGACACATTTCATTGCAAAAAGCTTTATGGGCATTTTCCATGCTGCAATGATGATGCATCAAACTGTTTCATGACCAGCTCAGATCACCTTGCTTGTCATTTTTAGACGTGCAGGATGCACACTGAAAACCAACACATTGAGCTCCGGACAAATCATCTGTGTGTAAAAGTTTGATATGAGAACAGGCAAACAGATTATCAGACATCAGCAATTACTGATGCTGCGATCTAACTCGAGATAAATTCAGAACATGCAGAATCACTCGTGTTTTTCCTTCTGTTCTGTGATACATGTTGGATAAAAATTAAGCAATCTTTATTTAATTCTTCAAAGTTGCAAAGTATTTCATCTACAGTGATGGATTCAATTTGAAGCCTTTTGACTTTTTTCTTCCTGTGTAATAACACAAATAACAAAACAACCCAACCATTAAATTTCCCAAAATAAAGTGAACGCAACCTTAGAAACGTCTTCAGTGACAGATGGTGCAGTGACTGATAGTTTATTGGAGGAATCTCATTATTTTGTTTTATATTTTTCCTACCACTGACTATTGCAGTGTAAACCGCTTTGACAATTTAGTTTATTTTCTGACACTGATACCAAGTGAAGAATCATTGAATTTGTGCAGGAGAGAGAAAGGGATGACACACACACATCCAGAATCTCTCTGACAGCTGAAGCGCTCTGTCTCCCTTCTCTGTAAATGCAAGCATATTCATTCCAGCTTTGTGGCTAGCTTATACGCAGCTGTGTCTAGATAGCAGGAGGCAGTTTTAGACACTTATTCTTTATTTCCCAAATTGAGAAACATACTTATCAATGCAAATGAAATGAGTTCTGAGTACAGGGATGGAGAGAGCAGAGGGAGAAATGAAGCGAGGGAATGAGAAAATCCACAATGAAACCAATTCTTATTCAGGCGTCTGGAGAGACGCAGCAAAACAGAAATTTTACAAAGTGACCATTTTTGTCACTTAATTTAGTTTCAGTTGTGTACCATGCTATAGCGCTCAGCATGACAAGGAGAGTGTGAAGGTAATCCAGTTAGTTGAGAGACAGTTCATGCTTCGGCTCTCTTCTGCTCACAGACTGGCTCTTTGTTCTGATTGGCTGCATGCTGACCAGGCTAAAAGCTTTTTGAAGTAAAGGTGAAGAGCAATTAGATTCACTGTCACACACACACATGGTCTACACAACCCCAAACACATCCACATGAACACTCCTCATTGTGCAGAGGCGATGCCATGTCACAGTACTTTCTTTTGCTTAAACTCCCTCCCTCACACACTCACACAACCACTCATCTTCTTCCTTTGCTCTCGAAATGTCTCTGTGCGATCGCTGCTGCACACTCGGGAACAATGTTTGAATCCTTACTTTCTATAAGGTTTTTTTTTTCCACATGTGACAAAACATCCTGGAATGCAGCTTTTACTCCTCCTGAAGTCAATTTTGCTCCAGATGCAAAAACACTTCACACTTCTGCTCAGGTGTGGATGAAAAAAAAAGCACATTAACTGCAGATAACTTTGGTCTTTCCATCAACAACCACAAAAGTTTGTTATGTCACACTGCACTTGATCTCCCTCACAAATTGCCAGACTGTGCAGAAAACTTTTTCAGCTCACTTCTGCACTGTAAAATGTTTAACTTAAAAATATGAGTTAAAGGGCTGCCTTAAAATTCTGAGTTAAATGGAGAGTTTTTTTTTTGTGTGTGTGTTTAAGATGTGTTTAATCAAGTATTTTAATTCATAATAATAAAATACCAGAAGCTTGTTCATTTGACATGAAACAATACATTGGGACAACAAAAATGCTAAAATGAGTGGTTTTACTTTGTGATTGCATGATTGTTTTTATTTATTTTTTTATTTTAGATTGGATCTTGTGAAATACGATTCAAACCTTGTGTGTATTTGTGTCATTTTATGCCATGTATTGAAGCTGCTTTTCAACTATAGCTGGCAGAAGTACTCTCATTTAGAAAGTTTGGTCCTACATCTCCTGCACTCAGAATTATGTTAAGTTGACTTTTGGCACCAAAGTTCCAAACTGGCTTTCAGTTTTGTCAGAAGACCCAGAAAAAAAGGGAAAAAAAAATCTGACATGTAGTTGTGCATAATGGCTGTGCCAAGAATTCAAGTTGCACCTTACAATGACTGCCTAAAAGGGCACTCTGGAGAATGTGCCCTATGGTCACACAGAGAGCATGCATTCACTACATTTGGTTGTTGCTGACAAGAACGAGTAAAGCTCATAGGAAGTCTGTAAAAGTTTGATTTTATTTTCTAAGTCTGATCTTCAGTTGGTCAAAACTATTTAAAAAAACAGCTGCAACCACAAAAAACCTGACTAACTTTGGCCCATTAGCGGTGAAGCATTTGGGCCATGCGGGTAGTGACAGAAAGAACAAGATCACAGGTTCAAGTGGTCAAAATATGTTCCCTCCACAGGGCGGCCGGGTTCTCCGTTCAGGCCCGTTTATGCTCGACGGACGGACAGTTTCGTCCGTCATCGTCCGTAATTTGGTGCGTTTTCGAAGAACTTGTTGGTACGTCACTCGACACAGAAGACGGAGCAGTACCACCAGAAACTGCGGGGTCAGTGTTGAGCTGTGTAGCTGATATGCAGGAACAAACCAGAGAAGAAGAACAGGAACCGGAACGTTGATGCTAAATAGCCCATTAAAAGCACCTGAGAGAGAAGACGCCAAACAAAACAGAGAAGAGCATCTGTAGACATGGATGGAGCTTTTGAGGGGAGGCCGAAAATACACTCATATCTACGTTACTGACACCAACTGGTGTAGACTCACATCAAAACAGGGAAATTAACTCTGAACTCAGCACTGCCGCCTTGTGGACAAACTGATATATGAACATTCGAAATGCAGAAGATGCATGTGGGAGTTAAAGGGGAAGTTCAGGATTTTGACATAGGGCCTCATTTTCAATGAGCCAGAATCCCACACTGAAGACTGTTTTAATATTTTCATTCCGTTTTCTAGTTAGTGGGTCGCAATGCTAATGCTAGTGCAAGTCAATAGGAATCTGCTAGCCTGTCATTAATAACAATCTTATCCCTCCAAGAATTGAGGTAAATCATTTCTAACTTAAGACTATCTGTGTAAATGCTGTGTTAATAGAATGTTAAAATAAAACTAACTGCATTTCGTTGCATTCTGATTGTTGCTGCTGAGACACTTTACAAAGTTTTCTTCCTGTTTTGGAGCAGAGTGATGTCATTTGCTTTGTGCATGAAGGAATTTGATTACAAAATATAAAGTCTAAAATATGGCCACCTAAAAGACATGAAGATTTTAGATTTTGAAGATGACTTCAAACTTTTTATAAACTGTCACCAGTCTTTGAACGAAATCATGAAGGTAGTGTGGGAGATGAATTTAATGAAAATTTGTATGGCTGTTTTCTTGTTTACCGAGTTTACTAGTTAACAAGATTTAAAAGATGGTTGCTGTTTGCCTCAGTCTTTGGGAGTGGATAAGATTGGTTTTAATGAAGGGCTAGCGATTCCTTTGACTTCCACTAGCATTGCATCGGCACCTCCTGGACTAGAATAATGGGATGAAATATGTTGAAACTGTCTTCAGTATAAGTAGTATTCTGGCTCACTTGTAAATGAGGCCCTATGTCAAAAATTCTGAACTTCCCCTTTAAGCTTCCTCACTGTCTGGTGGAAAAAGCTGTCTCTGAGCCTGCTGGTTCTGGCCCGGAGACTTTGTAGCCTCCCCCTGACTGCAGCAGGGTGAGGACACTGTGGGCGGGGTGGGTGGGGTCGCCTGCCATCCTGGGCTCTGCAGGTGACTCGGGAGAGGTAAATGTTCAATAGAGAGGGGAGGACACCGATGATCCTCCCAGTCTTGGGGCAGGATGCAGTGCAGACTCCACAGCATTTTACCCTATAGTGTAACAATGCAGCATCAGTAAGGGTTGCTTTCATTTTCACCAAAAGTACAATAAAACCATAATACAAGACATGGATGTTAAAGAATTGAATTTATGTTAAAGGTAAAACTTAAAGTGCATATTTTAAAGGCAAGAACTAGTGACTTAAAAAAAAAAATCTATGAGTTTTGGCATCCTGCTGCCATGGATGGCACCTGGGATCAAATTACAAAATTCACTTTTTTACATCTCATGCAGAAGCAGAAACACCAGTCATCAACCATGACATGACAGTATTTGGGGTAAGAAAAGAAGATGATACAAACATGAAAAATGCAGAAAAGACTCCGAAAATACAACACCTCAGTTTCCGTAAAAGAAAAAAAAAAACATGGGTGGTGGGAGGGGCTTATCCCACCACACACACATCATGCACCATCTGTCACTTTCTCTTCTATAAACGCTCGTATCATCCTGTCAAAGTCTACACTCATACCTATCTTTTCTTTTAGACCCCGTCTCCTTTTCACTCTCTTACACGCACACACACACAAACACACCTCCCACACCTTTATTCCCCCTACAGTAGGGGACATTTATTCTGATTATGTTGGGCCCTGGAGATCGAAGATTGTAGTAATCAGAAAACTGGCCAGGCATCTATCACTGCAGCAACCAATCAAACAGCCGGCTCCACTGGCAGCGAATGGGAAAAATTACACACAGAAATGATTCCCACTAGTATGTGTGTGTGTACTTTTGTACTTCTATTCTAGTGAGGACCAATTTTAGAAAGCCTAAAAGTATTGGAAGCGGAGTGTTACTGGCATACGCTTAGGCAAACATGACAAATGTGAGATCTGTGGGTCAGAATGAAGGTTAGGTTAAAGTAATTAATGGACTTCAAAGGCTAGAAAATGATTCTTCATCACAACTTAGTCCTCACAAGAATTAGTTCCAGTGTTTGTGTGTGTTTGTGGCTGGCTGGGGAGTGTGAGGCTATTTGTTTTAGCTGATGATAAAGGCAGCAATGTATTTGGAGAGACAGACAGGGGGGAATTAGGAGAAAGTGTATGAATGCCGGCTTAGTACCAGCATCGCTGCAGCCCAGAGGACCGGCGCGCCTCGATCTGATGCACAAAAATACACACACAGAATACAGGAGCATTGGCAGACTATCAAACAATCACTGAAATACACATCTGATTTTCATTGACACACACAGGCGTCACACACACCAAGGACGCAATTATCGTATGTGCATTATTACAATAGACTGGCTGCTGTCAAGGTTTGGCTAATCCCTGTTTGTGGTGAACATGATGGAGACCATGAGATGGTAAGAGACATGAGACAGAAGGACGAGACAGGAACCAAAATAAAAGGATAGAAATGTGTCGTAGAAGCACGAGCCAAAAGTAAAAAACTGCCCGCTATCTTTCACTGCTCTGCGTGAGTCTTGAAGGGGAATACTTGAATTTGTGCCAGCCGACCGTTGCCAGGATAATGTCAGCCTGCTGGGGTGTTTTATGTCCTACTTTGATAACAGTATCTTGTGGCCATGAAACTTGCAGAACGCTTCGGTGGGTCTGGCTTACACATTATGGGACGGATCTACTAAGATCCAAATTGAATTTAATCAAAAATTTTGTGCAGGGCGCCGAACCACAATATGCGGGTGATTTACTACTGTAACATTAAAGGTGCTATGACAGCGGGTGTGAACTTGTTGGAAACACTCCTGATATAAATGAGGGTTTTGCATGTTTTGAGGTTTGCTACATGGCGAATTTCGAGAGACAACAGCGCAAAAGGAAATACAACCCTTGTAAGGTGGAGATATGGAAGAGGGAAATGAAAATATAATTTAAAGTAAACTAAAGCTTTGCCAGGTTTAGTTATCATTAAGTCCCACAGTGACCACTATTTAACACCCATGTTAAATAGTGGTGTTTGTGTGTTGGTTGTATTGAATTCAACAATGAGAACTAATTACATTACCCTCACTGCTCATGAAAAAGTATTTTGAATCAGAGTTATGCATGTCCAGCATTGTTGCCCTCAGAGGATGAAGCCTTTTGTTCGCAAAGCTGCTGTTTGCACCTGCTTTTCAGACGTACTAAAATATACGCACAAAACCAGCCACAAAATCGGTTTCAGGGTCGATAAATCACTTCACGAATGCGAAATTAATATACAGGTATTTACATTTTTTCCTTCCAACACATGCACATTTGCGTGTAAACGCCCCATTTTGTATATTCATTGCAGCAGATGTACCTGGACAGGATGGGCTGTGTAGGACCTTTGAAAGATGCAGCCACTTTTTGCACACTGTCAGTAGATCAGTTTGCACATTTTCTGCCTGTGCAATGAGATTGCTGACGTTTGGTTACTTTGATCGATCCAGCCCTGGTTGCACTGGTGCACCTACTGTAACTGTTTAATTTGGGTGTCCCCCCAAAAATGTAGGTGCGCCTCAGTTTCTGCAGCATTGCTCTCGGCATCACATTATGATACATTCTGAGAATTTGCTTTTTAACATTATGTCAACTGATGGTTATTTAAATAACTGTGAACACGAATTAGGTTTCTTGTTAACTTGACAAACTTCAGCTGTCAGTTATAAACTCCTCTGCAATACTTGTTGGACATGGTGCAGGCTGTTGGTCACTTGACGTGTCGGCAGCGAGCCTGGAAACTCAACGGCTGGAGTTAAAATAATTGAAATAAAGCTTTTTCAATAGAAAAGAATTGGAGGAGAAAGTCTTTTGCTTTTAACTGGCTTCAAAACTTCCCCTGATGGACAAAATATTGGATGTTATTTGATGAGAGCTAAGCACCTCCTGTAATTTAATCCAAGAAATGTTTTAATTTTATACATCATGATACTGACCATTGTTTTGTAATAAACTTTTCATATTTGATTTTTTTAAAATTTCAAATACATGCATGAATATCTCTGTTAATTATAACCATGTCATCAACAAAGTTAAACACTGCAATTGAAAAATAGAAGAATAGAAGAAAAGACAGAAATATGTGTTTTTGTTTTTGTTTTCAAATCAGGGACCCGTTGAATTTCCCAGGGACCCACTCAAATTGTCACCTGTGGGTCTGAGGGACTCACTACATTGAAAACCCATCTCTGAGCTTCATGAAGCTAAATTAAACTAAACATTTCAACCTCTGAAATGGCTCATGAGGCTGTGCTGCTTCTGGAAAACATATCTTCTCTGAATTTACTTTTGATTTTATATTTGTCATGAGAACTATCAACTTAGACTTGAATTTCATGAAAGCCAGCTCCTCTTTGGGGATACTGTATCATGTGCTCTGCCATGTTTATGGCTGCTCCACCAGCCACAAACTTCAGGACCCCTCCAGGTACAACTTAAATGCTCTTTGACAGAGGCTGCTCTCGTTTTCTCGGGGTGCTCCTCCGTTTGTCAGCCAGTATATTCTCAGCTTACTGTGTCACCAGAAATGGTTGGAGCTGCAAATCATTGAATTTCTTTATTATTATTTTGGACATCTGTGTTTCTGCTTGCCACTTTGCCACTGCTAAACTTTTGAAGGAGACTTGATCCCCATCAGCTCAGGTGACGGCATTCAGAGAAGGGACACAACAGCTGGAATAAATTCAACTCTCATCTAACTCTTCTTGTTTATTTAGCTCAAGCTCATTCCACATTTTACAAGTGACTCCATTTTCTGCGAGTCCTGGCTGTGTTGTTCTTCAGCCTAGTAGATGCCTAATGTGCGCCTGTCACAATTTCAAAGCAACATGGTGTATAACCGGATCAGTGGACCTGCCTGTAATTGCTTTTATCTCGGTGTCATTCTTTCCTGAGCTCAGGTAAGGAGAGAATGAACACGGAACATGCAGAGAGACATTTGAGGAGACAAACGTGCTACACCCAGACCTGAGAAATGCGAGGGGCACCAGTTTGACCAGTTGCACCTGACAAATTTTTGGTTGCATGTTTTTGGTCTAGAGCCCTTTTATGTGCAGGGGCCAGCCATGCAGCCGACTCGCTCTCATCCTGAATGCCAGTCGCAGGATGAGGGTCAGCGAATACACGGACAGGGCAGGTCAAACTTTATGGATTTTTCTAGCACAAGGCCCTGCGGAATTCCTCATGGTTAAAGGACAGAATACTGACTTAGATGACGCCTGTCCAAGTATAGAGGTAAAACATGTTACATATTCTGATATCATGACTTCCTCTGATTGGAACGGCGCAAAACTGAATATAAGTTTCCCATTTTCCATGAATTTTCCTATTACCCAACTTTCATCTGTCACACAATGTTTGCTGTCTTGATATCAGAACAATTACTGTTCTGCATGTCCACAAGTGTGTTTTGAACATAAATGATTGCAATGTGTTTTGGTGAATTGGATTCTTGATGAACCCAGCACTATGCAGATGACTGACAGATGCTCTGCTTCCCTGAAAAAGGAAAGCTGTTTACGCTGTACCTCACTGGGTGGATGCACCCTTGTCTGAGCTGTTTACTCCCACATGTTAGAGTGCAGCATAAATACAAGAAAAAGACGCTGTAATAGGTACACAATTCTACCCGATGGATTACACAGTCATCACTTTCTATGAAGCTGGAATGAGCTCACATATGGCAAAGCTATGGGATGTGTCTTGTATTGCAGAAGGTGCCTTTGCAGCCTGTACAAAGACAGCTGCATGCAGCTAGTAAACACTACCACATAGACACACACTCACAAATGCATAAAGGCTATCAGTTAAAAGCAGTGAAGTGGATGCAAGCGAGGGAGTCAGAAGGGGCCTGACTGGATTTTCTTTGGAAGTGAATGGGTTTTAATGTGTGTGTCTGTTCGACTTTGTCAGCGAGTGCTATTTTGTGTGTGTGTGTGTGCATGTGTAATCATTCTCTCCATCTGTTCGCTCTTCCTGCTTCAGATTCCAGTTATGTTTCCCTACTGTGATCCTGCTGTTGTTAGCTGTGCATCTGAGGAGCAAAGGGACACAAACACACCTATTCACTTCCTGGCTCCCCAGGTTTACAAAGCCTCATTAAGCTGCCCCCCCTCCGTAACCATGACACACACACACCTTTTGACTCAAAATACACTTATGCTCCAGCACATGTTACTAGCATCTGGTCCCCGTGTGCTGTGCCAGCGATGTCCTGTCCTGTGTGTGTGCTTGTCTTAGGAAAAAGTAAATCAAAACTGAGGCAATCATCACAGCTGGAAACATCCACTGCTTCCTTTTGTTTTTTTTTTTTTGTTTTTTTTCATTTTTTTTCCAGATAATGAAGAGTTAGGGTTAAACCAAAGAAAAACAGACTGTTTGTGAAATATCTAAAACAAAAATCTGGCATAAAAAGCCATCTTAAGAACAGGAATATATCTATAAATCTCACCTTTGATGTGTTCAATCCCCAGTTACCACATAGTTAACGTCTTAGTCATTGTGTGTATGCTGGACGCTGGCTGTGTGAAAGAGAAATTGGTAGCTAGAATGGATGAATAAAGAACTATTTGACAGCTGCTGCTTTGTTCATAAGTACTTATCTACTAGTTAAAATCAAACTGAATAGCCAAGAGCTGGCAGGGAGATATTACAACAACAACTCTCAATCATTAGATAATGATTAGTCCACAGTTATCCTTTAAACAGTCATATCCTCACATTTTTCACAAGTAAACTCTCATTGATTGTGATATGCAACACTGAGTTTCAATTAGCAGAAAGCACTTCCAAGAAAAATAAAGAAAAGCTTTGGAACTGTTGCTTTTTTTATTTAACAGTATGAATAAACTGCTATTTTGATTGAAAGACTTCTTGCTTTATTTTATATTTCTTAAATTTTGTGAAGTACAAGTAAGTCATTTTTTTATTGCTTCATGTTGTTTCAAATCAAGTCATAAGACAAGATTAATAAGACCAGAGGCAAGTTCAAGTGTTAGCCCGTGAGGCGAGGACTGAGAGTCATCTGTAAGTCATAATAGGCTTTGATTATTATTATTTTTTAGGCCATTTTAACATGAGTATTATCATCGGGAACGCGTGGCCTCAAAAAGTGGGTAAAACACCCTGATACCCAGAGGAAAATAATTTTGGAAAGGAGATCTTATAAAGGTCTCATTTACTTCTCCTGGACAAATGTGAGATCCACATGAGACGATTGCTTCTACTGTTTCTCAAACTTGTCTCCAGATAGAAAAGTTGCACAAAATCTCAAACTAGTCGCATTTCCTGTTCTAAAGGAGATTTCAGTCATTTCTAAAATAATTCTCAAAATGTCTCCATTAAGTCTTAAATATGACTTGCAAAAGAGAGAGCTTTGAGCAGTAAAATTTTCCTCTGGGTAACGGAAAGCTAAATCTGGACTCACGGGACAATAGTACTAATTCGTTCGTTCATTCTTCTTCAAGACCCACAATGTAACTTTTATCAGTTTTCTGTGACGTGCCCCCACTGGCAGCTAAACTAGCATCCGTCTTGTGTCGCACCTGTACTGTGAGCTCACTCCAGCCAGCAAAGGACAGTCTTATCTTGACTCTTGTTCTGTCCCTTCCTTGCTTTCTTTTCCTCTCTTCCTCTGGTAATTCTTCCTTGCGTTTCTTTACCGAATCCGACATGATGTGCGTTCAAAACACCCGCGTGTTGATACTTGCGTGTTGATACTTGCGTGTTGATACTTGCGTGTTGATACCTGGTTTACATCTGGTTGCTAGTGAGTGATGCGGTGCTGCAACCAATAGCCGGCTGCAACGTCACAGTTGTGTCCCGGATGGAAATCTTACATACTGCTGTTTCTGAGCCCCGGGACGCCTCTGGGCAGTGACGGCTCAAAAATGCGCAAAATGAATGTTGGTGTGACATCAAAACATGTCGGAAACGCATATTTTTAAGGTCTGAAAGTTATTGGTGAAATGAAGGAGTTTTGCTGCAGATAATGCCTTATATAGAGACTGCCCCATCTCCGCCAATATATGGGTGTACACCCAAGGACGACTCAACGTAATTTCTACCAAAGTAGTCAAAGTGATACAGAAATTTTACTGGTGAGTAAATGCACGTATAAACTCCTAGAAATAAGGTCCAAGTAAAAAAAAAAAAGAAAGTTATCCTTTAAGACCATTGAATCTTTTGACATGAAGACCTGAGGAAAGTATTGTTTTAAAAGGAGCTCAGAAAACCTGATGCAGACAGAAACAAACGGCAGGTTTAAGCAGCTGTATCCTAATTTTCAAGGAAAGGCAAATTTACTTATACAGCACATTTAATGTAAAAGACAATTCAAAGTGCATTAAGAATAGTTTCAAAAATTGTCTGAATAACATTAAATTAAAGCAGCAAAATCACAATATGCACAGCCAAGAAAAAGAATGTTGCAGGAACTCTGAAATGTAAAATGATGCTGCTTTAGTGGCAAGCATACTGTACTGATATTTTTTTATCCTTTATTTCTTTTCTTTTTTTAAAAAAATAGTTGCTGGTCCCGCATGCTGTGCTGCAAGAATCCTATGTGCGGGTAATTCTGACAATTTCTCACATCTGTTATGATGTGTAACCAACAGGAAAGTTATCTGCATACAGAAGCAGCTGACTGATCAAAGTCCAACTAATGCCTGGAGTGATATTCCAAATCCAGATTAGTTGAAGTAGAGATGTGAAGGATGCCGAGCGGGACAAAAACAGGAAAAATGAGAAGGAAGTTAAACCATTTCTTCTCTTGACCATCATGTGTGAGATCAGTCCTGTGAGGACGTTGAAGGAATCTTATTAACACGCAATATATATTGTTTGCTTGACATGAGGAACAACTCCAACATCAACTGGCAGGTAAAGACTGCAAACAGAAAAGTTAGAAGAAAGTAGCATTTTTATCCCATTTCGACTGACCTCTGTGGTTATGAGACAAATGCAGGGAGGGAGGGATTTTGGAGAATTGGGTCACAACCCTACACCAGTCCTTGGGCTGGTGGATGAGAACTCTTGGCTAGGTTATCCAGTACTCCAAGTCATGAGGATCAGCTACAAGTACACTAAAAACAAAAGCTTGTCGAACACAATTCAATCATGGCACATGTTTCCATGTAAATTGATCGTGTCAAGTGAACACATTTGGCCATTTTCCCTAAATTACATTTAGGAATACAAATAGCGTGTCGGTCAAATCAGATGTGTTTTCTGGCAGTAATATTTGCCATTTGACCTTCTTAGGTTTTCATTTGAATAATCACACATACCAGAAGACAGGGGGAGCCACAAAGCATGATGGGAAACACAATTTAATTCCCACATTTGTGAAAGAAGAAAAACTGTATTTGGGAAAGTCTGTGACTAATTATCTAGAGAGAAGCTGTGATAGAAGCGGATTTCCAGCATATCGGTGCCTTGTTTCAGTGGTGAACCAGATCCACCAAAACCCACTTTTTCCTCATTTTCAACATTTCTGATCATTTTCAAGCCTTAGCATCCAATGTCCAGAAACAAAATTTTAACTGGTGCTATTTAAAAATCCGAATTCAGCTTTATCTCAATAATATTATGTTGAGCCTGCAGGTGCTGTGTCTAAGCGGTGAACCAGATCCATCAAAACCCCATTTATCCTCCTTATTAATGGGGATTCTGACCATTTTCCAAACTTACATTTAGAAATTTATCATAAAAACAAAGTTAGGCTGTAACTGATGCTATTTGAAATGTAAGGTGGGTGTGATGAAGATGTTTTTGAGGGGTGGGCGTTGCTGTATTTCTGTTGTGAAAATATTACATTCAAACAAAGTCCAGTTTTTTGTTGTTTTTTTTTTTTTTAACACTTTTCCAGTTTGTCAAAAGCACATACAGTGAAAATACACAGTATATATAGAAAATATCTCAGATTTTAGAAGTGCTGGAATTCAATATGTGAGGGTGCTTCAGCACCCCCAAAGAATGGGGTAAAATTGCCTAAATCCTTTTAGTTTTAAACGTTTCTCAGCCAGAGGATGTGATAGGGGACAGGAAGCTCCAGAGACCCCAAGCTTCATCCAAACCACGTTCACTTCACTTTTTGGACAGGAGCTACCCCCTAAAGTTGGGATTTTTAAGATCAGATGACCAGAAGAAAAGTTATAAGTGTTGCTTTTTCAGCGGCGTTGGGGAGCTTGCCCAGCTGGACAAGACGGGGCCAAGTTACACTGTGTCTCCTGGTGCGTGAAAAAACCACCTCATCCTACTCTTTTTTTTATGTCTGTGATCATGCCCGAGCCCCACACAGCAAACTGTCCCTATCCACTGCCTGCAGGCAGGGTTAACACCGTGTCTGTGTTGAAAATCTGAGTTTAAATCATTAAATTTGTGACTTCAATTTCATCAAGTCACGTGACTCAAATCACCTTTGCATCACCGTATCTTGTTAAAATGTTAACCACAAGGAAATAAGTTTCTCTTGAACTAGAGATCACATATCTTCCTTTCATCTCTTTACACCTATAACTTTACGTGGTTAATTCTTCCCACTCTCCCCACAACCGTCTCTCTGGCATGTTTACTTTCTGCTGTCAGTCTTTTAGTACTGTTCATAAAATTGGCCCAGATTGCTCCATGTACTTTCCCCAGCTGCAGAGAGTCAGTGTATTGGCATTTGTGTATATTAGCTACCAGGCAACAGTATAAATCTATATTGATGATATGGCAGCCCCTATGGGACAAGGTAGATGAGAGCCAATCCTGGAGCCTATTGACTGGTGTGGAATTGCTTTTGTAATATTGTTTAGGAAGACAGACGACTGAAGGAAACAAAAGGGGGGGGATTACAGCGCAGGTGTGATTTTTCTGTTCTTTTTGTTGTTCTATTTTTCTGAAAGAAAAAAGTACTGAAAAGGCTGAGGAGATTAGAAATATATAAAAAAATAAAATAAGAAAAAAAAAATCAATAAAAGGAAAGGAAGGGGATGTCTAAGAAAAAGAGGAAGCAGGAAGTTGAATGCAAATAATAGAAAAAGGATGCTGGATTCCAAATGAGTGGTGTGATGGATGTGGCTGTTTTCTAATGAAGGACCTTAAAGACTGTGTCAGAATTGAGTTTGAAATATGAAAGAAGAAAACTTTTCATTGATGTGTATGTTTGTATATTTGTTATCTGTTGCAGAACTCAGTAGAATCTATATATTTTTTGTTTTCTTCACAGGGAGCTGGGAAACATGATAATGAAGGAGTTTCTGTCAAGAGGAAGCTAGAGTGAAAAATCAGGCAGACATCAGTGTTAAAACAGCAGATTTCCTGCTTAACACTTTCACGTTAAGGATACAGTAGCTCACTGTTAGTTTCTATGCTGCTTGTTTATATAAATACAGTATTAGCAAGATGTGATGATATACGGGAAGCTTTTAAGCCTCAACTTGTACTTCTTGACAATCTATCAGACAATTTTAAAATGTCCCCTGATGGCTGCAAACACTAAAGCAGCACATGATTATTGTAACACTTTAACACTCACTGCTCCTACAACTTGGATTGCTCATTTAGCTTTTATAAATATATCAAACACATATTGGTGAGTGTTTTTATGATGCCACTCAGACATGTCAATCATTTTCAGGCCTGGCGCCTCATCTCCTGGTTTGTCTCCGCATCCTGCTCTCAGCGTGCTTTCCATCTGTTCTTTTTATTTTCTGCACCCTCTTCTCCCTGTCACTCTCCCGCTTTTGTGCTTTTGATGTCTCTGCTTTAATTTATTCCCCCTGATCTACATGCAGGTAAAGTTCATGCAGAGACCAGGCTTTTTTGACTAAACAGTCCCTGGAACTACTGTTGAAAGCAAGTAACAGTCGAGCACTAATATAATGTCAGAGCTATCTTGACACGTTTGCATTCCAGCTTTCACAACATCTCAGAAAATGTGAAGATTTGGCTATTTGCTTTGATCTGTAAAAAGCTTAATCTTCAAAGCCAAAAGATGTAGTTGATTACTTGAGAGGTTACTTGAGACTCGGAGAAGTAATTCTTTGTTCTTGTAATTTTGTGTTGTTATGGAGAGAGGATATCAGAGGACTTACTATTCAGGAGAGCAGGCCATTAAACTAGTGAATAAAGCAATGTTTTCAGAGAGTGTTCACACCAAGGTACGACATGCAAATTCCAGTTAAATGTCTCAAAGAAATCCACTGCAAGTTGGATATGTCAGATCTCAAACATTCTGTGTATTTAAAATAAACTTTGAATGTTAAAGTTTTATACTGTATAGGTCTAATTCTTACAACAAAGTTAGCTTCACACCATTTCATCTGGTTTAGGTTTAGTGAGACCGTCCTTTCTTTTCCACGTGGGCACTGACCCAAACCTACACCAGGGCGATAGACTAAGTCCTACGAGAGCCGCAGCCCAGCAGGTTTTCAATCCATCATTGCTGCAACACACAGGACTCACATTAGAAGGATCCAGCAGCCTATAAGTTTCTGCACAGTGAATTATTACTCTGAGTCAGGTGTGTTGGAGAGGGGGTGCACTGAAAACCTGCAGAGTTGCTATGTTGAGTAGCCCTGCTCTACATAATTTTTTTTATTTGGGTGATATTTATATATTTGAATAGTGACAGAGGGGGTAAAACAGGTTCCAGATCCAGAGTCGGAGGTGCCAGAATGGATTCCTGCTAGATCCAGCTCAAATTAAGCCCTGAAATTGAGTATTTTTTTCTTCCCCAAGACAAAATCTAACCACATCTGGTGAGTAGATCCATCTTTCAGTACAAGTAAACTCCCACAGCAAATGCTGATTGTTACCTGTCTCATTGAAAGTCTTCCAGCAGGCTCTTCACTTCCTGGGATAGTTTAGGATTCTTGGAGTCTCTCTGAAATAAAGTGGGTGTTTTGCTACGATGCTGCGCACACGTATTTGGGGCTTCAAGGCCCTGCAGGCTACCTGATTTTATTCTAATCTCTCTAAGAAAAATACTTTCTATGCAGTATATTATGCGGTAAAAGAGTTAATATTATGAAAATAAATCACTCATTGATTGTGTATATGCATGAATCCAGGCCTGGTCTCTGTCATGACGTTCTTCTCATGCCAATGGAGTTCATTCTACAGAAGTTCTGGTTTCCAATCAGGCACTCACAGCGCTTCCTAACGAGGAGCACCCTCCCCTAGCGCGTGCACGGCAGCACTTGTAAACAGAAATGCATGGCGTCTATCGACGGGAAAGTCGCTAAACCTCCGCTGGCTGTTACTGCTGATACAGCAAAACAGCCTGAAAGGATCAAAACTAGCATGGCTAGTTTGGCTTTATTTTATTGCAGAAAATGGAACGACGGCGAGCTGGATAGATTGCAACGGGGCTGTTAAATACAGTAAAAACACAAAACCTCTACACGCAGATGGAAACCCACGCAGTAGAAAACACGGAGCTGCAGGAACAGAGACATTATAAAATAAAATTGAGAGTGGTCATCATCAGCATCAGTTCATATTACTTTTTTCAAAGTGCATGTTACTTAAGTCATATGCTACTGGAAAGACTAAAAAAATATAATTAAGACATTGAAATAATCTAGTACATTTATTCCATCGAAAAATGTTATCAAACATTAGATAAAGCTTTGATTATTCCAAAACAGGGACGTTTATAGAATTATTTTAAAGCAACAGGCAAGTGCACAGAGTGCAAAATTATACATAAGGATTGAAAGATATAATATAAGAGGTGGACTAGTAAAAAACCTAGATTAATGATTTTCTGGAAATGAAATATACTAAATATGATACAGCTCACTCTTGATTGCATATAAGTACCCTTTTGTGTTACGTGTGAAATAAATAAAGAATGATTACATACAGGTACTTTAGCCCATTATTATTTCCCGATTCCCCAAGAGCTGAGTTTAACGAAATTCTATCAGTCTTTTTTGGATCATTTGGATCTATGAAGCTTAAATATGAAAAGTATCGGTATCGGTATT
>JALJCO010003418.1:0-5000 GCA_023101725.1 Atherinomorus stipes
GTGAGGGAAGAAGCACAAACTGTGAAGCCATTGAACGGTGAACGGGGGGAGGGGGGGGGACGGGGGGGACACGTCCTGGGAGAGTGCTCAGTGGAAGGTAGAGCATCTTGCATTATGAATGCTGGTTGTTATTTTCATCACATGCTGCTGTCAGACGTCGTGGTGGTTCCTGCTCCGTCAGCATATACGCGGTGTTTCACAGATTGCTGTTGTGGCGTCTCCTTTGACCCCCACCCCCCACCCCCCCGTTTTATTCCCACCGTACTCCATGCTGCTGGGACATGGAAATGGAGTCAGTGGCCCCAGTGGGTTCCATTAACTGGTGCTTTCCCCAAAGTGGTGTGGATCCTGTTTTTCTTTTTGTTTTTTTGGGGGGGGGGGCCTCACTGTCAGGTCACTTAAGAGAATGGGGGAGAAAGTGGCCCTGTTCTGGAGCACATGCATTATTTCACACTGCAAGTGACAGCAAAGCACACAGCCACAAATGCCAGCAGACGCGGGGGTGTCAGAGGAGGTGTGTGGGGATGTTTGTGTCTCTGGAGGGGGGGGGGGGAGGGGGGGGCTTAATGTCAGCCCCGCTCTGAAAGCTGCATCATGCAGCACCTTCTAACAAGAGGAAACCTGGATCCAGACAAGATTTGGTAAAGTTGAGGCGACTTTGAGCTGTTTATTTTCTTCTGTAAGCAGAGTTGAGGGTAGTCATAAGGGGGGTAGTGGGGGTAAGGGGGGTAGTGAATAAGAGGGGTAGTGGACGTAAGGGGGGTAGTGGACGTAACGAGGGGTAGTGGACGTAACGAGGGGTAGTGGACGTAACGAGGGGTAGTGGACGTAACGAGGGGTTAATAGTGGACGTAACGGGGGTAGTGGACGTAACGGGGGTAGTGGACATAACGGGGGGTAGTGGACATAACGGGGGGTAGGTGGACGTAACGTGGGGTAGTGGACATAACGGGGGGTAGTGGACATAACGGGGGGTAGTGGACGTAACGAGGGGTAGTGGACGTAACGGGGGTAGTGTGGACATAACGGGGGGTAGTGGACATCACGAGGGGTAGTGGACGTAACGGGGGTAGTGGACGTAACGGGGGTAGTGGACGTAACGGGGGGTAGTGGACGTAACGGGGGGTAGTGGGCGTAACGGGGGGTAGTGGACGTAACGGGGGAGTAGTGGACATAAGCGGGGTGTAGTGGACGTAACGGGGGGTGAGTGGATACGAGGTAGTGGGTAAGGGGGTGGTGCGTAACGAGGGGTAGTGGACGTAACGAGGGGTAGTGGACGTAACGAGGGGTAGTGGACGTAACGGGGGGTAGTGGACGTAACGGGGGTAGTGGACATAACGTGGGGTAGTGGACATAACGGGGGGTAGTGGACGTAACGTGGGGTAGTGGACGTGGGGGGGTGTAGGGGTGTATAACGTGGGGTAGTGGACATAACGGGGGGTAGTGGACGTAACGAGGGGTAGTGGACGTAACGGGGGGTAGTGGACATAACGAGGGGTAGTGGACATAACGGGGGGTAGTGGACGTAACGGGGGGTAGTGGACGTAACGGGGGGGTAGTGGACGTAACGTGGGGAAGTGGACGAACGAGGGATAGTGGACGTAACGAGGGGTAGTGGACATGTAACGATGGGTAGTGGACGTAACGGGGGGTAGGTGGACGTAACGGGGAGTAGTGGACGTAACGAGGGGTAGTGGACGTAACGAGGGGTAGTGGACGTAGCAGGGGAGTAGTGGACGTAACGGGGGGTAGTGGACGTAACGGGGAGTAGTGGACGTAACGGGGGTAGTGGACGCGCGAGGGGTGAGTGGACGTAACGAGGGGTAGTGGACGTAACGGGGGTAGTGGGCGTAACGGGGGTAGTGGACGTAACGGGGGAGTAGTGGACGTAACGAGGGGTAGTGGACGTAACGGGGGGTAGTGGACGTAACGGGGGGTAGTAGGACGTAACGAGGGGTAGTGGACGTAACGGGGGGTAGTGGACGTAACGAGGGGTAGTGGACGTAACGAGGGGTAGTGGACGTTACGGGGGGTAGTGGACGTAACGAGGGGTAGTGGACGTAACAGGAGTAGTGGACGTAACGGGGTGTAGTGGACGTAACGGGGTTAGTGGACGCTGAGGTAGAGTGGGCGTAACGGGGGTAGTGGACGTAACGAGGAGTAGTGGGTAACGAGGAGTAGTGTGTAACGGGGGGTAGTGGACGTAACGGGGGGTAGTGGAGTAAGGGGGGTAGGGGGTGCGAGAGTGATGGAGTAACGAGTAGTGGACGTAACGGGGGTAGTGGACGTAACGAGGAGTAGTGGACGTAACGGGGAGTACCGTGGACGTAACGGGGGGTAGTGGACGTAAGGGGAGTAGTGGACGTAACGGGGAGTAATGGACGTAACGAGGAGTAGTGGACGTAACGAGGAGTAGTGGACGTAACGAGGGTAGTGGACGTAACGAGGGTAGTGGACGTAACGAGGAGTAGTAGAACTTAACGGTCTGAGCCCCCATCATGCCCCTTATCTTTTTAAGTGCACGGCGGCTCAGGCAGGCGGAACGATGGGGCGATGTGACGTCAGACCTGATTTCACATCCCCTATCTGACAGATGACGGTTTGACGAGCTGAAGTCTGTAATAGGGACAGCCGCTCTACCTGCTGAGCTAAATGCCGCCACGGTCCAGTCCACCCGGGGACATGCTGCGTCCCAGAAGCTGGGACCCTCAGCCAGCCGGTGATCGGGTATTATGTGTGTGATGTGTAGAGAGAAAGCCCGGACTCACTGGTGCTTTTGTCATGATGATGTAAGCAGATGAACGGTGAGGATGCTGCTTCTCGCACATCCAGGCTGCAGGAAGGCAGCGCCTCGCAGCCGCTCACACTTGTTTGAGTCTGTGGAGTCGTACAAATAACACATTTGTTTGGCTGTGAGATCATCCTGGTCTCAGACAATAACAATCATAAATATGATTTTAGTTTGTGTTTTACTAAAGGATGAGGAGACACAGTTCTGCTGGCATCTCAATGTGACAAACGCTTTTCATTTTCAATAATAATCGGACTGTTTCATTTTATTTAGTTCAGTTTTTCCTTTCAACACTGTCACTTATGCCAATGTCTTTTCAATGTACCAATACGTATGAACAACAAGAATATCGTGATTATATTCAGGAAGCTATCTCCAGACATACTGAAAAACAGGCAGATTTGTTCTTGTGTAAGTGGTTCGTTTCCAGGGATTTTAGCATCACAGCGGTAAATTTGTACGTAACCGCCCGACTGTTTGTTTGGAGAGAAGCATTCAGGTTAATGAGGCTGCATGAAATCACAAAGGACGTCACAACATGTAAATAATAAATGAGGGTTCTCTCAGCTCAGTGGGGAGACAGGAGGCTTCTGAATGATCCTCCACTTGTTTAAGAAGGGGGGGCACATTTGTTCAGCATGAGACTGAGCCTGAATACGTGAGGCTGCTCCTTCCACAGACTTTGCACCTGCTGCTGACGAGCCGACTGAACCGACCGTCGTTACAGGGAAGGCCGGAAGCGAAGGGGAACCCGATAAAGCGCGGACACCATGCAGTCTCACATTATTTGGCACGGTGGTGGGACCATCATGCATGTGGGGCGAGGATGTGGAGCAGCAGGTTCTTGACTCGCAGTCCTCGCTCTCCTCTAACAAAAGCAGCAGCTTTTACGTGTGTTGTTCTGCAGAAATGGTCCGTCATCTCCGGTTTCCATTTTGTGGGACCAGAACACGGATCAGCGCCGCCTGCTGTTGCATTTTGCGCGTGCACAGAAGGGACACCCAAGTCTGGAGTCGGTTCGCTGTGTTCCTGGACCCTTCTCTCACTAAAGCCGATGGATCAGCTTCACCGCCTTTTTCTGGCGACGACCATGACGGTCGGCAGTCTGTCGGGGGGGGGGGGGGGGGGGTGTGTGTCTCCTCCTGAAAACATCCAGCGATGTCAGATCCCAGTGGTCTTGGGTTGATCACAGTTCTACCAGAACTTTTTCCTTCCACATCTGACCGCTACGCAGCCGGAGCTAGCTGCCGTCCTGCCGGAGTGTGTGTTTTGGGTGCGTTTACCTGTGCGCGGTACCCACAATGTACTGTTCTTTGCAGTTTGCTTCCTGACTCTTGGTATACTTGGAGTGGATTCACTTTTTAACAGCTCCAATTCACATAAAACTTCATTTTTAGGACAAAGAAAAACTCATTTTAGTTACATGATTGAAATTTGTGCAGGTTTTTATATTTCATTTAATTAATCCCAGATATACTTTCTACTTATGACCATGTGGTTTATTAAATGCACAACTTTAGCGCCGAGTTGCCTCCAGCTTTGGGTTGACAAAGCTGTAGCAGAGCAGCATAATGGTGCTGTTTACCCATTTGTTCCTCCATTTGATCTAAAATCCGTCTGATAAAGACGCAGGAAACTGGGAAGCCAGAGAGTGCAGAGAGAGCAGAGAGAGCAGAGAGAGAGCAGAGAGAGAGCAGAGAGAGAGCAGAGACGGCAGAGAGAGAGCAGAGAGAGAGCAGAGAGAGAGCAGAGAGAGAGCAGAGAGAGAGCAGAGAGAGCGCAGAGAGAGAGCAGAGAGAGAGCAGAGAGAGCAGAGAGAGAGCAGAGAGAGAGCAGAGAGCAGAGAGAGAGTGCAGAGAGAGAGCAGAGAGAGAGCAGAGAGCAGAGAGAGTGCAGAGAGAGCAGAGAGAGAGAGCAGAGAGAGAGCAGAGAGAGCAGAGAGAGAGCAGAGAGAGCGGAGAGAGAGTGCAGAGAGAGCAGAGAGAGAGAGCAGAGAGAGCAGAGAGAGTGCAGAGAGAGAGAGAGAGAGCAGAGAGCGCAGAGAGAGCGCAGAGAGAGCGCAGAGAGAGCGAGAGAGAGAGCAGAGAGAGAGCAGAGAGCAGAGGAGAGAGCAGAGAGAGAGCAGAGAGAGAGAGCAGAGAGAGAGAGCAGAGAGAGAGCAGAGAGAGAGCAGAGAGAGAGAGCAGAGAGAGAGCAGAGAGAGAGCGAG